>JAPYYR010001546.1:0-14436 GCA_030523065.1 Aphidius colemani
ATTTTTAAATATTTAATTTAAACCTATCAAGATTTACTGTTGTAAATTAAATTAAATAATCAATTTATTTTTTTTTTTTTCATAGATAAACCTGAAATATGGAGCCAATAATTATCGGACATCCAGAATTACTTCCGGGGCTTCCAAATTTACTTAAGCAAATGAAGGCTCAATGGCGTGATGAATTCATTGCAATTGTAAAGGAAG
Organism: Aphidius colemani; assembly: GCA_030523065.1. Lineage (NCBI taxonomy): Eukaryota > Metazoa > Arthropoda > Insecta > Hymenoptera > Braconidae > Aphidius > Aphidius colemani. The sequence continues at coordinate 208 of JAPYYR010001546.1, forward strand.
AGGTAAGTGTCTAATTATAATGTCTCAGATCAATCAAGATCAAATAAATAAACCTATCAAGTTTTTCAATTGTTGTAATTATTCGGTTGTTAATTAATTTTATTTCATAGGCCGAGTCAAAAACTAAAATTCGTGAAATTCGTCCAAAACATATTTATTCACGTTTTACAAGTGACTCAAGTGAAGACAGTGACTCCAGCACATATGATATTGAGCGTGGTCTTTATAATGTAAATATTAGTGATGAACAATATTACAGAACAATAGCTACGCATGAAAGCAACATTGTAAAACAACGTAAGGCACTTCTGGCACGCATGGAACGACTATTTGTTACTGAGCCGAAATTTGAACCATGTAAGTATCAAAATAAAAATAAACAAACTGTATTATCAAATAATCACAATTTTTATTTATTTATTTCTTTGTTTGTTTGTTTTTTTTTTTTTTTTTTGTTTGCAAACAACTCGAGAATAGATTATTAGTTTCAGGATTTAAAGAATATGTTTTCAATTTTAAACTGAAAGAATGTAATAAAGTTACAAATAATTTCGAATATTTGATTAATCTTTGTGGATTTACTTTGGAGAAGCTAGTTGTTCAAGGATATACTAATTCTGACATAGTACCTACGATCAAGACTAATTGTACGGATCTCAAAGAACTTCACTTGTTGACATTAAAAGATATAGAAAGTTCAGATTTTGAAGATGTTTTTTCTAACATGTCTCAACTTGAAGCATTGACAACTCAATTTTTCTGTAAAGATTCAAAAATACCATTGACTTTGATCAAGTCATTAGAACACGTTAGTAAAACCTTGAAACGTCTTTTAATTACATGTGATTCTAAAAGATTTCATCCTTCGGAACCATCAGGATCATCATCATCAGTTGAGGTAAATATAAATTTTACAAATATTACATATATATAAAAACAAAAAAAACAAATATTTATTTTCTCAATAAATAATAATAATTTAAATGATTTATCTTTCAGCTATTTTCTCCAGAAAATGAAATTTTAATGGCTATTGTTGGGCGTATGAATAATCTCGAATATGTAACTATTTGTTTTGATTATAGTGTTACAGATGAATTTTTGATAAATATCGCCAATAATTCTAAAAATTTACAATACTTATATATAAGTGGTGCAGATATAACTGATGAAGGTATCATTGCACTCAACAATTTGAATCAATTAGCTTTTTTCGGTCTTAATTTAAGCAGAACAGGAAAAAAAAATGAGCTTATTACTGATCAATCAATTAAATCTTTGGCTAGCACAACAATGAAAAGTTTGGACATTTCAAATTGCGTTAACATCTGCACTGATAGTTCAATAGTTGAACTCATTAAAGGCTTACCAAATTTGTGCAGCTTATATATTAAAAATACAAAAGTTACACTTGAAGATGTGAAAAAAACATGTAATTTAAAAAAACGTCGTGAGGTAGATTTAACTGTACATGTTTCTTTTGAAGTTCCTGATAATTTCCAATCTAAAACGAAATCAAACATATGCTTCAAAGGTTCAGTCTTAAGTTTAGATTAATCTTCAATTATATATCGAGCTCGATTGTAACTTCTTGTACCTCATTTCACGTCATTCCAACAGTTTTTATTGTTGTTATTATTCATGAATGAATCACGTTTGTGTATAAAAATGAGCATAAAACTGTCAACATTTTATGATTGTTTATTAAGCAACAACAATAGAGAAAATATAATCAAACGAAAATAGACATAATATATTTGAATGTACATACAACAACTGTTTATAAATAATTTTCATTTAAGAATATCATCAATAGATTCAAAACAAAATTTTCAATATTTATAAAATAAAAATAAAACATTAAGTTTCATTGTTACTATCAACGAGCTATTATCATGACAATAAAATTTTAAGTCTAACTAAACACAAATATTTGATTTGTTTGTTGACACTGAAGCATTATTATCATAAATTTTAAATAACAATTGTTTTTATTAAAATACTTGAATAATTGTAAAATTTGTAAAACTTGAATAATAAATTTTTGAATTAAATATTTAATAACAATTAAAATTAATAATAATATTGATTATCTATTATTTATTAAAAAATCATTATTTTTGTATTTTAACATTTGTTCATCATTTAATTTATCATCAGCAATCTTAATGTCATTTTTAATTTCAGCAATTAAATCATTTAATGATGAAAAATCTTTTTCAAGTCTTATAAATCCAGTTATTATGATATTCAATTGTTTGTCATATAAATCACCAGTAAATTCATGTAGAATATGTACTTCCATGGATTTTTTAATATTTTTAAAAAATGGATTCCAGCCAATGCTAAGTACCATTTTATAAATATTTCCTTCAAGTCCAGCCCATCCATAATATATTCCATTATCAAATTCAACTGGTAATGCTGATACAACATCTTCAGGATAATTTGCTGTTGGAATTCCAAGTGCAGCTGAACCTCTTCCAAATCCTTTGTTTATTTTACCAGATGCAAAATATGGTAGAAATTGTTTGTATGCCATTTCGATTAATCTATAAATTCAATTGTTAATTAACAATTTTGTAACAAATAAATTTAACAAAATATTTTTACTTACATTTGTTGATAAATTGTTATAATTGATCACAGTTTTTCTATTTTGATTAAGTTGGATTAATGTAAAGCTGCCTTTTGATAATACGAAGAATAATTTTCAGCCTTTTGTTTTTTAATTTTGTCGATATTGTTGTTAATATTTGTTTGATATTTTTTGTTAAATTCAACTGTGAATTTTCCAATTGATTTTGGTGGATTAATACTTGATTTCTTGGCTAATAATACTTTTATCTTGTTGATAACACTTGTTAAAAGTGGGTCAACAATTTATAAATATTTTTTTGTTATTTGTTATCTATATTTGACGTGTTTAAACAATTTAAAAATATATTTATTAAAAATAAATATATCTACATACCAGACAATAATCAATGGATGATTGTTCCTCAAGAAAATAAATGATAAAATAATAAAAAAAAAAAATTGTTAATATATTTTTCCACTGGTAGTTTTATTATATTGTACTTAATTATTTTTCTTTATTGCTTATTATTTATCAATGAACAAATATTGAATAATAATTACTTAAAATAATAATAAATAAACAAAATAAAAAAAAATAAAAAATCCAAGTTCTGCCATCTCACGGATACATTTTCCCAATAAAAAATAAAAAATAATAAAAATAATATAAAAAGAGAGCATCAATTACATGGAATTTTTAATTGTTTAATAGTTTAAATAAAAGTTTATAACATGTCAAGAATTAGACACGTAAATGTGAGTATTTAAATGAATAAAAAAAAAGAAAAACATCAACAATTTTAATTAATCAAGTTGAATAATTAATTTTCTTTTTAATGTCAAAAACTCTAACCTACATAAAAGAAAATTTATATTATTAAATGTATTATTGTTAAATCAACAATAAAGTTATTGAAAGCTAAAAAATTCATATGACTAATTATTTTAATTATTTATTTTAGCGTTTGTATTATTTTCCACCTCCAAATCGTTTTCGTAATGGCATTGGTGCAGAATTGCCAGAGAGTTACAGAAAGTTTTATAACGAATGGAAAATCCAAAAGCCAAAACCGGTACATTACATAGAAAATCCTAAAAAATATGAATGGAATGACTTCCAAGCTCGTGTGTAAGTATTGAAAATTGAAAAAAAAAAAAACAACAACAACAACAACAACAAACAGCATTAATTGATTAATTTATTTATTTATCAGAGTACCAGTACAAAATCACCCATTGCCCCTAAGATATCCAAAACAAATGCACGAAGGAATATGGGGTGGTGAAGCTATTGTACAGGGTTTTATTAAAAAAGGCAGATACTACAGAAGAACACCCAGATTTTGGGTACCAAAATTATTAAGATCAGCTGTTTATACTGAAGTCTTGGACAAATATATGTCTACACTTGTTACTAGAAGAACCATCGATTTGATTCATGAAAATTATGGATTTGATCATTATTTACTCAAGGTTGTTATTGTTTATGTTATTATAATATTATAATTATTTGTTGTTATAATTAATAATGATTTTTTCATATGTTCATTAGACACCAGCTTGTGACATTCAATCAGAATTAGCATTGGCAATAAAACGTCAAATTTTAATTGCACTTTGGGATAAAACTCTTTACCCAGATGATGAAGAAAAACGAGATGAAATTTATAATAAATACAAGCATTATCTTAGCTCAGTTAGTATCAATTTTTTTTTTGTTAAACTAACAATATTATTTTTCATAATAATGATTAATTTTTAAATATATTTTTTAACAGTATACGAGAGAGGACATTGAATGGTACGGATTAACATATCCTCAAGCTATAGAAAAATATCTTTGGATTAAAAAATGGTCTGTTCAACCAGTACCATTGAAACACGTTTACAGATCAGAAATAATTGCTCAATTAAAAGCAGCTAAAATTGCTGAAGCTGCTAATGTTGAGGTTGAAAAACCAAGGTAATTTATATTATTTAAAATTTATAAATTGATAATTGTTTAATCTATTTTTCTTTTTCTTGTTAACAGTGATTCATGGATGTCAAAGCTTAATCCTTTTTCTAAATCTCCAAGTGTTTAATAATTTAGATATACGAGAATTATTAATACTGTAAATATCGTCATCAAAAAACCATTGCAATTGAATAAATGGATTTTTAAAATATATTATATAACTATGTGTAATTATTTAATCACTCTTTTGTTTTTTCAACAGTCAGTAGGTTCAAGTGTCTTATTATTTTTATTTATACTTAAAGAATGATCAAGTGACATCAAAAAGGACAGGAGAGTCATATTTTTTATGGTAAGATTTAAAAAAAATATAAAATATAATTAATAATAATTTTTAATTAATATATTGTACATAATTTTTCTAATAAAAACAACAAATAATATACTCACAAAAACAAAAAGCAAATTAAAAACAATGAAATTAAGAAATACTGCATTCAATATCACCGTCTTTTGGAAAAAAATTGAGTAAAGAAGCAATTGATCTGGTGATGTATGTCATTGTTCCATATGTACCACTTGGTGCACTGTCATAAAAGTGTTGACAAATATAAGCAGCACCACCACAAAGTAGTGTACCCATTGATGTTGTTTCTCTTTGTTGTTTTGGTTTAGCACAACATAATGTTGCATCACCATCAATTTTCATTTGATCTTCAAGAAATATTGCATTTGCTTTATGTACTAAATGTTCAACAGCAATAAGACCACCCAATGATGCAACAACATTATGTTCAGTAACAAGTGTTAATACCATTAATGCTTCAACAATTAGCTGACGATATTCTGGTTGTGGTATTGTATTTAATACTGTTTCAACAGCAAGTGCAAATTTTAATTCACCCGATGTCATTTCTTGGGTTAAATTTTGTGGTAATAATTTACCCTCAATAACAAGTCCTTGACAACGTTCTAGAACTTGCCATACTCGTGGATAAAAATCTCTTGGTACACGATTTAATGCACCATCAAGTCTTCTTCTACGTAGCCATTGTCCTTGTCTATCTGGTTCAATTTCATCTGGTTGATCAACATTTAAAAAACCTCCAATTTGTGATTTTTTACTTACTCTACTTGATTTACAGCTTACTATGGAAAAATTACCACGTCCAACACTACTTATTGCAAACTCCTTACCACTCATAATATGATGAAGTAAATTTTTCATTTCAAATGGTGATAAATTTAATAAATGTTCTGATGCTTCTTCACCAGTACATATTAATGTTCTTGATAATTCAGTGGCCATAACTTGTATTATTAAACCAACTCTTAATCTTAACATTTCTAAAAATAATTGTGGTTCTGTTCTAATAAACATTGCTAAATAAACAAGTAATTCTTGTGTTAACATTGCTGTACTTTCATCATCACCATATGCCATATGTATCAATGAACGTAATTCATTTTCTGGTAATGGTGCAATAATTGTGTGTTCATTTGTTGGTGGCATACCAACAGTAACTTGTTTTTGACGTACTAATAAATCAGTAACAGCTTTTGCTAAATCTTCAACTCTTTTACCAAGCATACCAGCGGTATGTCTAACAATACCCCACATTTTTTGTTGACATGCTTTTTCATATAAACCTTTTAATAAGTCTTTGACCAATACAGGATGTCCATTTTCAATCATTCCAGTATTAAACATTAAACCTTGTGAATCAACAAGATACTGTAATATATCACCTTGTTCTTCTAAGCTTTCAGTTTCACGTAACATTGCCATTAACTCTTCAACTTCAGTATCAGCATATTGTGTTTCTGATGAATTACGAACACGATGAGGTTTTGGTGATGCTCTCCATGGCAATAATTCATCTGTTGGTGATGGTGTTCTTGTTGAACGTGATAAATCTGGTGATGTTGATTTTGGGCTCAACGTTGAACTTGTATCAGTCACCTCGATAAATGGATTTGTTGCTAGTACAACTGACGGTCTTCTATCTTCACCAGCCATTCCTAATATTTCAGCTAAATAAATTAAACATTTTTTTTATATTTTATTTTTATTGTTTTCCTGTTTCATTTCAAAGTATCATGCACTTACATTCTTGAAGAATTGTGGGAAACCCAGCTGTATATAAATTACAACTATTTATACTATCAGGCAGCATGCGACAGTTTATTAAACAAAGATTCATGCAATTTTAAATAATAAACAAATTAAATACTTACATTCAACAGCAATTGATCGAGTTTTTTTAATAGCACCCTTGACAGACATCCTTCTTCGTATATTTGGCTTAGTACGAATTGCTGGACGACTAAGTAGACCAGTACGATGTGGAAATGCTCGCATCAAGTGTTCCTCAAGATATTGATGTACCTAAATTTTTTGTAAATCAAGTACACATTAATTATTAATAATAGTTTTATTTAAGATTATTTAAAATTGTTTAAAATTACCTGGGGATTTAGTTTATCAGGACGTCCATCTTCTGAACTACCAAGAAAACTTAAATTTGTTATACTAGATGTACTCAAAAAGTCGTTTAGATTACCCAACGATACCCTGGTACCATTGATGTATCCACTTTTTAATTTTTTCATTGTTGTTACCATTGCAAGTGGTATTTTTCCTTGATCTGGAAAAAATATTAAGCAATATTTCAACTGACAAATAAATTATTGATAATTATGAATTGGATTATTGGCAATAAATTATTAGTTATGATGATAAACAAAAAATAAAAATAACAGACCAGTTAATCCATGAGTAGCAACAATTACCACTGTTGGTCTGCCAAGCATTTGTTTCCAATTGATACCAAGAAATGCCAAATTTGTTGTAAACGTATTAGCCAAGAATGCTGCATCATTTGTCACGTAGAATTCATCAGCATCAAAGTTCTACATTAAACATGCATAAAATAAAAAAAGAAAAAAAAAACCAACCGACCAAAAAAACAAACACAATTCTCTATATTTTTTTCTATTTTATAATTATAGAATTTAAAAATATTCAACTATTGTCTCAGTTATAATGTCAATATACTTGCATATGAAAAATTATTAAAGCATGATTATTTTAAACAAAATAAATTGTTAGATTTCAAACTAATTAAAAAATTAAAATGTATTATTTGAGTTTATTTTTTTTTTTTGTTCTTTCTGTTTTTAAATTTACCATTTAAATGACCTTTTTTGATGGGCAAAATAACTAGAGGACGACCTAACATATTTTGCCAGCTAGACTTCAAGAAATTTATTTCGCCTTTAAATATATCGATCATGAGTTCATAGTCCGATGCGATGTAGAAGCGAGTCATGTCCGTCAGCTGTTATTAATATTTTTTTTTTTTTGTTTAAATAATAATACAACAATAAGTAGCCCTCATTATTATTATTAATTGTACTTTTTTAAATGTTTAATTACCTGGGGAGTAAAGGCAAATATTCTATCATGAAGTGAATACAATTTACTTGTAGATAAAATTCCTACATCTCTAGATTTTCTTCCAGAAAGTCCCAATTTTTTATTCCGACCTTGTCATTAATGCAATCATTAAATGTTGAATTAAAAATTTCCATTCAATGAAATTTATTAAGTAAAAAATAATCTTACCAAGATATGTATAAAGATGACTCAATACTTTAGCTGGTTGTACTTCAATTGGTGCAACTTCAGCAATTGTTTGTACATGTATATCATGTTGTGATATTTTATCTCTAATATCAGAATCTTCAGCAAGAATAACAACTTGTACAACAACATCAGGTTTTTTTTCACTACATAAACGTCTATTAAGTGGATCCAATTCACCAACAGCTAAAAAACCTTCTTGTAAAAGTTTACCAAGTATGTATAATGATTGTGCCCATTTAAATGGTGATCTACCAAGTGCCTCACGTGGCTGACTACCAGGCTCAGCATATTCAGCAGCAACATTTTTTTGTGCAACAGCATATAACTCTGGCACAAGTTTCATACCATCATCACTTTTAATCATAATATCTTCAAGTGCTTTTGTATATTCATTGATACCTTCAGTATTACCTTGAAAGCAATAATCCAAGATGAGATAACAAAAGAATAATGGCCATTCACATTCAATATTTTCAAACATTCTCAATTCCCATGGTTCATAATAAAGTCTATTTGGATCTTCTTTTGGTGTACGATAACCATCACGTAGAAATCTTTTACATCCATATTTACCCTGTAATTTTTTAGTAATAGCATCTCTTGTTTGTTGTATTAAATTTGGCTCATCAATAGCAAATGCTGGAAATGATATTATTGATAATAAGCCACTATCAAGTTCTTTTGAATTTGATTCTCTTGGTAGCATTGATTGTAATACAGCTTGACATTTTTGTGCTTCATCAGCTAATACATGAATAACAGATGTTGGACCACCTCTTGCACCAAATAAATCAAGTTCATTCATAGCTTCCATTGCTGCTTTAGCCATACCAATACTACTTGCATTTAATTCTGGTAAACCATGATTTGTTTTATCACCACGTTCCCATATACCATAATCTGGTGTACAATATGCTGATTCAATATAAAATACTAAATTTTGTATAAAAGCAACTTCATCTAAATTAAATACAATTTGTAGACCTGATGCTGTCATTTGTGCAAGTATCAATAAATATAATGATACTGAGTCAATTTGCAAATGACCCCATTCATCATCACCAACAACTGTTTGTCCATTTGTTGAATTATATTTTGCATGTAATGCATCAAGTGGATTTTGTGTTATTTTAAATTTTTCAACTTTTGATTTTTGTTGCATCATTGACATCAATAAACCACGCATTAATTTAACACAACTTTGTTCAAGTTCATATGTTTTAGCTCTGTCTTCATCAGCATCAGCTATTTTTTTATAAGCCATTGATAAACCCCATACAGCTAATATACAATATACATTATCACGTATCCATGCATGATTATTTTCCATACTTGCTGGAAATAATCCAGTCACTGGATTTTGATGATTCATTATTATCTTATGAACAACACGTTGATAATAGTCCAAACGGACACCAGAATTAGATCGGCTTCTCATTTTTTATTTATTTTTTTTTCTATTATTTAATTATTGCTGAAAAAAGAGTTTATTTATTTCAATTGTGTTGTTGTGTAATAGTTTTTTAATTTTTATTAACTTACTTTTTTGTTTTATATTTTATTTTTTCTATCAAATTAATTTAAAATTGCCATTTTTTTTTTTTAGAATTCTTCCTCAAGTTATTAAGATTAATTGAAAATAATTTGTACTTTTTGTTTTTTTTTTTTCTTTGATATTTATTTACGTAGGTATATTTACAATGTTGAATGAATGTCAAATTACAAAAAAAAAAAAAAGAAATAGAATACGTAGGAATAAACGAGATCTAGCTTATGTAAAGTTGATAAAAAAAATAAGAATTATTGTACGACATCTTGGATTTGTAGATTGTCCACTATGAAGACTAGATGTCTCTAGTCTTCATATTGTCCACGTATATTTCTTTTCTTTCTTTCTCTTGTTCATTAAAAATATATACATCTAGGCTTGTGATCTTTTATATTCATCATCATTTTGATCGTATGATATCCAGTAAAATAAAAAGAAAAAAAAGCTACGTGTAAATAGATTAGATTATAATTATATTAAATTAATTCGATACTTGGTTTCAGTTGGTTTTATTGACAAACGATGTCTGTTCACTGCCATATTTAATTATCAATAATACAATACCGGTAAGTTATTTATTTATTCATTTTATAAATAAATTATGTGTGTGTGTTGATTTATTTTCATATAATTTTCCATCATTTTATTTAATTTTTATTATCAGTTGAATGATGGGCGAGTCATGTGAATAAACATTTCATTCATTTTTTTTTTTTGACTTAAAATTTTTTATTGGCCTATTTAAAAACAAATGAATAAATATTAAATAAGCCTATTGTTTTTAATCGATTTTCAGGGGTCAAGAAAATAAAATACATAACAAATAGGCAAATAATTATTTATAAAAAAAATGGCTAAACTATTTGTTTGTACAATAGTTTTGCTATTAATTAGTGGTATTATTGCTGATGATGATGATGCAAAATTAAGTCATGATCAAGATTTCAGTGATGGTGAAGAAAAGGTAGCTGTTTATACAAGTCCAATTCTATCAGGTTTTGCATATTTAGCTGAGCATTTTGATGATCAAGATAGTTTTACAAGAAATTGGATTAAATCCGAGGCCAAAAAAGAGGGAATCGATGAGGAAATAGCAAAATATGATGGTAATTAGATACTTGTATTATTAAATTAACATATAATTATATAAAATAAAGTTGACAATTTATTTATTTCAATTAAATTATTTGATTAACAGGTACTTGGGCAATTGAAGAGCCAATTAGAAGTGTACAAAATGGAGACCTTGGTCTTGTTTTAAAAAGTACAGCACGTCATGCTGCAATATCATCATTATTAAATAAACCATTTGTATTTAATGATAAACCATTGATTGTACAGTATGAAGTTTATCTACAAGAAGGACAAGAATGTGGTGGTGCATATCTTAAATTATTAACTGAAGATTCAAATGGTAAAATTGATTTAGCAAAGTTCCATGATAAAACACCATATACAATTATGTTTGGACCAGATAAATGTGGTAATGATCATAAATTACACTTCATATTCCGTCATAAAAATCCATTGAATGGTACAATTGAAGAAAAACATTGTAAAAAACCAAAAGATAGACTTGAAGATTATTTTAAAGATAAATTACCACATTTGTATACATTAATTGTACGACCAGATAATACATTTACAATTAAAATTGATAATAAAATCATAAATGAAGGATCATTACTTGATGATTTTCAACCACCAGTTAATCCTCCATTAGAAATTGAAGATCCAAATGATAAACAACCAGAAGATTGGGATGACAGAGAAAAAATACCAGATCCATCAAAAGTTAAACCTGATGATTGGGATGAAGATGCACCAGCTCAAATTGTTGATGAAAATGATAAAATGCCAGATGATTGGCTTGAGGATGAGCCAATAAATATACCAAATCCAGATTCAGTTAAGCCAGATGATTGGGATATTGAAATTGATGGTGAATGGGAACCACCAGAAATAGCAAATCCAAAATGTGAAAATGCACCTGGATGTGGTCCATATAAAAAAAAATTCATTGATAATCCAAGATTTAAAGGTAAATGGCGTGCACCATTAATAAACAATGTTAATTACAAGGGTAAATGGAAACCAAGACTTATTCATAATCCAGATTATTTCAATGACGCACATCCATTTAAAATGATGCCAATTGTAAGTCGATTTAATCAATATTTCCATCATTTTAATTGTACAATAGTTAATTGTTATGTTTAAATACAATTTAGCGAGCAATTGGATTTGAATTGTGGTCAATATCTGGTAATCTTCTCTTTGATAATTTAATCATAACTGATGATGAAGCTATTGCTAAAAAATGGGCTGAAGATACATTTGAGATACGTCGTAATAAAATAGCCAGAGAAAGTGTAAGTTTATGTTTAAATTTATTTATTTATTAATCATTATTATTAATTTAAATGTGTTATTTATAAACACACATGCACACAATTTAAACTGAATGAATAATTATGCGAGTAAAACAGGCAAGTTTGTGGGGTCGTATGATGAAGTCAATGAACTACAAACCGGGATGGTGGGCAGCGTACTTTATCTACTGTGCAATACCAGTTGTAATATACATCTGGTATCTTGTTAAACGTGCAAGAGAGGTACCAAATGAACCACCATCAGCACCAAAAAATAAATATAACAAACAATCAAAAGCTAGAAACCAGTTGATTGTTGTTGTTAATAACTGTACATTTATTAATTGTGTATTTTCAATTATTCCTCAGGCCCTGCTGTAATTTATAAATTAAAATTAGATTAGATTATTAGTCAAAGTCAAGTAATTAGTCATTGCTTTAATTATTATTTTTTTTTATTGTATTTTAGTGGAGCGTTTGGAATCAATTGGTTAATTTTACAAGTGAAAATCCTTGGATTTGGGCTGTGTATATTATCGTTGCGTTTATTCCTGTATTATTAATTATTTATTGTTGCTGCTTTAGTTCACAGGTAATTTAAAAACAACTGCTTTAAATCCTTAATTGCACTTGATGCTTATTTATACATTTTATATTGAATGATAATTTATTTATATAGGATTCAATGGAAGATAATTATCCAACAAAAGAATTTGATAATGGCAATGATGTTGATCCACTTGATGATGAATCTCCTGGTGATGTTTTGCCAGAAACATCTGAACAAAGTCCTCGAGAAAACGAGGCTGCACCAGAGAGTGAAAATGATGTTGACAGTGATAATATCAATGAGACTGATCAGCTTGTAGAGAGTGAAAAGGTAAATAGTAATCAAAGAAAAATAATTATTGCAAATTTTATATTTTCTTATTAATTTTTTTTTATAATTTAAGGATGAAAAATCAGGAGACACTGATGGACCACGTAGAAGAAAGCCAAATAAAGAATAAAGATCTTATTCATAAAAAAGAACAAACAAATATCTTCTTTTCTTTTTTTTTTAATAGAAAAAAAAAAAGAATATATAACGGGATTAAAAAATTAGGGAAAATAATAATATTAATAATGATACTTTACGAATGAAATTATCATGATTTTTTACGTAATCAATTCAGTATTCACATTCCACAATAAGTGTGATGAATTATTTCTTACTGTTTCTATAATTATTACACTAGATGATAAAAAAATAATCGAAAATTCTCAATCAGCATCAAAACGAGATCAAGAACAAGTCTTATAATGTCATACTGTATTTGTGTTTATTTGGTATTTAAAAATAATTTAAATGATCATTATTAATTATTTTATTTTTTAATATTTTAGAATTTTTTTGAGTTTCCTAATTTGTTTTTTGTTTGTTAGTGTTGTGTGAATTTTGTTTTTTTTTGTAAATTATAGTAAAAGTGGCCTCATTACATCACTAATAGCATTGTTATTAAATTGATATTAGCAACACGTAGTGTGGTAATCTCATCGCAATTAAAAACTAATAATCTAAATATTATATCAATTCAATTTCATACTTTTGTTTTTTTTTCACTGACTTTCGCACTAGCGATAATCATGTTTGTAAATTTAAATAAAAATATTATACCATTTATTTTGTTTGATGAGAATTATTTGAATACTAGTCAGCCGTACCTGGCTTTGCCAGAGTTATTATTTCATGCATACATATTCGTCGTTTTTTAAAATTTGATACCTCCTTTTCATTTCTGTTTGCTTGATAGATTTTTAAAATAAAAATTAATTTGGAAATTTACCTCCTCGATATTTATATTTGCCTGATACTTGAAAAAAAATTTCACTCCTTTCGAGATTTACCTCTTCGATTTTATGATTTCCTAATTTTTTTTTTCAAAAATTTTTCGATTTCTATTAGGAGCATAGGATGACCGAGGAGGTATTCGTTCATTTTAAAAATTACCTCTTCGATTTTATAATATCCCAATTTTCTAATTTTTTTTTTTCAAAAATTTTTCGATTTCTATTAGGAGCATAGGATGACCGAGGAGGTATTCGTTCATTTTGAAATTTACCTCTTCGATTTTATAATTTC
>JAPYYR010001547.1:0-14434 GCA_030523065.1 Aphidius colemani
AAAAAAAAAAAAAAAAAAAATTCATTTTCGCTTTAATCATTGTTGATTTTTTTTTCTTTTATATTTTATTTTTTTTTCGACATAAATAAAACGCGAAATAAATTTTTAAAAATATTTTATTATTATTTGATTTATAGTAGAGTTGATTGTAAAAAGAATTTCATTTATGTGGTATAAATTTATTAATTTTATAATGGTTTATTCAGTTTGAAGATGAAATAAAAAAACAAGTAGAACAAGTCAAGCTTTAGTCAGACGCAGTTGTAGAATTTTAATGAGTAATGCATATTGATATAGATAATTAAGAATTCCAATGTGCAATTAGTACGAGAATGTATGGATTAATTTATAAATATTTTACCTTATCACCCTTTTGTAGTCCAGCCATTTCAGCTGGTCCTCCTGGTACTGTCCAAACAATCGATGCATAAAGCCGTCCATCTGTGCCAGTTTTTCCGCCGACAACTCTCATACCAAATCCTCTAGCTAAAACAAAAAAAAAAAAAAGGAAAAATAAATAGATAATAACATTTAAAGTGAATAAATAATTTTATGTATATATTTGATGCATATACTGACGTGTGTGCATATTTTCATTGGTTTTATTTCATTCGTGTCTATAAATCTTGTTTTTGTGAATCTCAGAGGACCAAAATTCACATGAATATATAATTTTTTTCAACTAGTATAACATATAGACTATTTTTTTATTATTATTATTATTTTTTGTATATTTTCATTTTATTGTTGCTTTTTTGATTTCCTTTTACTATTTTTTTTCATAAAAAACAATACCTCTAGTTTTGAAAACTCGAATTATTATTGTTTCATTTTTTCTCTTTTTCGGTTGAAAGGATAAAGTTATTTTTACGTGATTTATATTTGATTTATATTTTTATTATACAGAATTTCATGACCACCATTGTTTTTGATTTTTATACATTCGTTATTATATAACTTTATAAAAAAAAATAAATATTCACTCACGTATAGAATAAAAATGATTTAAAAAAAATACTCAAATGTTATTATGACAAATATAAATGAATATTTGCGTATACGCAAGCGGAAAATAATTAGAATATAAATTTTGATAGTATATGAGTATATAGAAAATAATGTGCATGAAGATGTATAGATATTTATATTTATTTTATATTTATTTGATAGAGTATGTGTGTTAGAAACATTGTCATATCGGTAGAGGCCAGCTCGCAAACAATACTCGAGATAAGTATGTAATGGTGTACCACAAAGCTGTCGCAAACATCCTTGCACATTACTAGAAAATATATATATACATATTATAATAAATTTATATACAAAAACACTAACAACAACAATATATGCCTGAAGCTCTTCTCGTTTTTCTCCCATTAGCATAAACCACACCCCTTTGTTCGCTCTATTAGCCAACATAAACTTATACAGTTCAACAAAATTGTAATTATCCTATATTATACTGTTGTTAATGTAAACTAATTATCAATTGATGATATATCAACAATAGTAGTATAACATAACTGAAAATTTAAGCAACAAATTCTTTTAAAAAATACGTAAACAGCAATTGTGTATAGATTTTTTTTTTCACTTTGGGCTTTTTTTTTCTCAATATGATTATGTTTTTTTGATGGAATCATATCGTTCAACGCACCTATAGTTTTTTAAAATTTTTTTTTTTGCTTCTTATATGAATATAATGTGCACACGCAAATGAATTTGTAACACGCAAAGTGTGGTAAAATTAAGGTTTGACCACACGATTCAGGCCATGTTAAGATAAATTTTCTCACTAAAAAATTGTCGATTAATATGTGTCAGATAATTTAGTAAATTTTTATCATTAATTATTATTATCATTATTATATTGATAATGAAGATTGAGGAAAGATTTTAGTTTCATAAAAAATATAAAATTATAATTTAATGATAAAATTTATTAACGAAGATTGAGTACAATATATATGACGAAACTTTGTACGTGATAGTTGACATTTTTTGTTATTAATAATTAAGGCAAAAGGTCAATGTTATTACGTCACTTATAGTTTAGATGAAATTAACTTTGATCAGGCTTGTGGTTTTGACATGGCAAAAGAGATTCTTGATTGTTGATAATCGATACCACTTGATTAGTGTCTTGTTGCAGTCAATTTAAACACACATACAGCTAAACCTTGACACTTCTCTTTGGCTCCATAACATTTATAATTGCATTTTCCTACAAGTTTTAATAATAAACTTGTTGCAGTTGAATATATCATTTGTTGACACAAAATTTTTCCTCAAATATATTTTGTATTTTTTATTAAACTACTATTATTACTGAATTTTATAGATAGAAATTTCTTCAACTAATTGTTGATTTAACTGTAAGAAAATTACGGGTAATCGGTGCTTAGAAAATTAGAACAACATAAGTAGATAATGGAAATTTTAATAATCTATACTGGTTAGCTAAAATGTAAAAATTTTTGGGTTAAACACACAAAATAATTGGATGATTACTTCAATCAAATTGCTGTTGAAATTACGTGTGTTCTAGTTTTAGTTCAAACACCTCTTCATGCATTGATAATAATTACAGCTGGTGAAGTACCACTGGATAATTATGCTCATAATAATCCAAGATTGCTTAATCAGCAAATTAAATGAATAGTATGTAAATAATTTGAGAAAAAAAAAAATTAAACATCATGTTTTGCGCAAGCCAACTTAATATAAAAAATAACAAGTATAAAATTTATTGATTAAAAGTTTTTTTATACTCGTTTTTAGTACGGTTTTTTTTATTAGCTAGATTTTACTTTTTGTTTCAAAGAAAATTATTAACTGCACATTCTATTTTATGTGGTCAAATTTGAGTTTAACGATCGCGTGTGACCCCTGTATAGATTCACTCAGTGTACCTGTTGATCTCTTAAGTAGTAAAAACGCACATACGCAAAGATTGAGGAGATATATATTTATAAAAAACAAAATAAATAAAATAAGAAAAGCTAGGGTCAACAAGATATATGATTTCAAGTGGGTTGTTTGAATAGAATGATGGTCCAAGAATAAGGATTGTGAATGTCACTGAAGACAAATTGACGATACTTTTCTTTCATTTTTTTTTACTTTTTTTATGATATACTTATTTTCACTAAAATGAATTTGATTTTTACTATCGCAATGTATAAAAATATTTATAGAAAATCAATTTTTTCTAACGTAACCTTTTGATATATTTTTTTTTGTTTTTAATATTGAGAAAAGTTAAGTTCTATTTTACGTGTTTTTAAAATGGAAATTAGTTGGAAAGTATGATGTTGTATTTTATAAATTTTTATCATTATCTAGTATATTTTATCAATAATATTTAAAAAAAAATATCAGTCTATAGGTGAGCGACATTTAATTATTCAATGTTCATTCATTCATTCATTTCCATTGATATTTTGATTTGTTTTGTGTGTAAAATACTAATCAAATATCCATGAAATGAGAACGGAAATGAACCCATCATTTACAGATATTCATTTTAATAAAAAAAGAATTTTTCATTTCATTTATTTCTTACGTACTTTAATGAAGACTTGAATTTTTCAATTTTAAAATTTAATTTATTCGTAGATAAAAATAAAACTTGATTCATTATAAAAAAATAAAAAAAAAAAAATTGACTATACAAATAGTTCAATGATTAATGTTCTAATTTTTAATAACTATATAAATTTTTCCCATTGTTCAATGTCTCTGTTTGATGTCGCAAAAAGATTAAAAATAAATAAATAAATATAAACCTGTTGCGTGTAAAATGATGCCAAAAGTTTATTCAGTTTATTTTTTATTTTTATACTTTGATGATCAAAAGTACTTTGTGGATTTTTTAAAAAATAAATTGTAACATATTTGCTTGTGACAATTTACATTGACCGTATAAAACTGGAGCAAACACATAATATATGTCCATGACTGAATTAAAATTTACTATTTGAAAACTAATATACATGTAACCTACTTTAATTCACGTTTTGATGAGATAGTGATTTATCCTTATGCACCTTTATAAATACATACTTTATCTCTGCTTTATCTCTTTAAAAAAATCATTTCGATTTGAATTTTTTGACACATTTAATATGAATAATTAAATAATATTTATTATGAATTTTTCATAAAATATCCTGATTTATTTTTTCATTTATTTACGTGAGTAAATAAAAATAAATAGTTTTGTCTGTATTGTAGTGGACAGTTTTCCACGAAAATTTACAAGTGAATAACTGCACATACCGACGCAACTTCCTGAAAGCTTTCGAAGAGTTGTTAGCTTGCAATTCTGGTATTTTAGTATTCCATCTTCGTTCATGGTATTTCATAGATATCTATGATCCCTTACAAACTATGATATTGCGGAATTTTTTCATTACAAAACTCTTATTATTATTGAAAAAAAAAATAATATTAATGATTAAATTTCGTTGTTTTTTTTTATTTTTAATTATTTTTATTGGGTCATTTGATTTATTTATACTTTTTAACATTTACTTACTTCTATGTCCTTTGTCCATTAGTAGTGGATCCCTTCTCAAGACAACCCTCTTTTTTGTATTCACTCTTGTACCTAAAGAAAAAAAAAATAACACATATTTATTAATTTTTTTCAATGAAAATTAACAAACGAATGCAATCAAATTAAATGTAGATAAATTATTATTATTATAAATTAAATCAGAGGATAAAAGAGGTGTTTTATATGCAAAATGGTTCTCAACTTTTGAATGACAAAAAAAAAATAAAAAAATTGGCTTACATTACTTTACACTTGATCGAGCAGAATGGCGATTTGGGAACAATAACCCTGCACGGTTGCCCACACCCCATTTTTAATGCATCCTTTATTGAAAAATAAAAAAAAATAAAAACCCAGTCGTATTTAATAATGAAACTATATAAAAAACAAAAAAAAAAAATTGTAAGTGCAATGAACAAACGTGGTTGATATAAAAATTATGAGTAATTTTTCATTTTTTCTATTTATTTAAATACTTTTCACTGTATTTTATTTGGATTATGTAATTCAATAGATTCAATTTTTCTACTTTGCAAAGTGGTTGATATATGGAACAATAGAATTTACAGAATTAGAAAATTCCAGTTAAAAATACTATCCTTATAACGTGGCTAAGATATTTAAAATAACCAAAATTTTTTAAAGAATTATTTAAATTAAATGTGTCAAACATACCATGATCACTGTCAACATCATGAATGACAATTTTTATTCCTTCACCATCTGCCAAACTTCCTTGACGTGGCAATTCACGATCATCTTGTGCAGCAACACGCGAGACAGCTGTTGATGTTGTTTTAATTGATATTGGTACTGATGGCAATGATCGTATCATGTTTATGTCTGGCCTATTTAAAAAAATAATATTTATAGTAAATTAATTTTATACTGTCATTATTTTAATTAAACGAACAATAACAACTATCGTAAACTCGACACAATTCCGAAAAATATTAACCATTACTGATAAAACGAGGTATTTGTGATGATTCATTAGCGTCATGTAATTAGAGTGGTTCAAATGATTTACATTCAGTGATTTCAAAGGCTTTAGAAATGTTGGAAAATTTGATTTAGACGATATTGTATCCCAATATTCTGAATAGAGAATTTTGAGAATTTATTTATCTATTAATTATTATACAACTTGGTTTTCATTCTATCAACAAATCCATGTTTATCAACCAAATTATACTTGAAAAATTTGATCCTTTTGATAACATATTGAGCTCATTATGTATTTTTTTTGGAGATATAATGAGTTGAGTTTTCAAATTTAAAGTAAAAGTCAACTTAAAATTGTTTAATTTATATAAATAATAATGATAAATTATTCGGGTAGTTTTAATAAAAATATTTCATCTCGAATATCTGTCTTTTACTATGTGAATTTAGTATCATTAAAATATCGTTATTATTATCATCAAAATTTTGTGTGTCAACATAATTTAACTTTAATTTTATAAACTTGTGTTGTCGTTAGTTTTGACAATCATCATCAACATTTGTAACAAGCAACTCGGTCTTGTATTTCCTGTACAAATTACACTCTGAATAAATTTCATAAAGTAACAATTCAATTTAATACCAAACAAATCACGAGCCATATAAATCCTAAAAATTGAATTTTAATTTACATTCTTTCTTTTGTTATTAGGCAAACATTTTAAATGTTTTTTATTTAGAAAAAAAAATGTTATACAACTTGTTTTAATAGTGTTGGTGAAAATAATTACATTATTTAAATATATGCATGTAAAAAGGATTTAAAAAACAGTAGCTAGTCTAAAAAATAGGTGAAAATAACAAAAAAATAAATGCAAAAAGTAATAAGACAAGCTGCGACACACAGTCGTGATAAGTTGTAAAAATAATCAACTAAGGGGCAAAAGTTTGTTTGACTGTTTTAGCAGGATAAAAGCCCTTTTGGAATATTTGTGTTCTTATTATTATTTTACACTACTTTTGTTTTTTTAAATTTTTTTTTTGTTCCAAAAAAGCTCTTTCATTATATTATGATTATATATGTATATCTAGGCAACCACAGTACTTTACCCTAAATGTTTTTTCTCATTTTAACCCACAATTTCATGTACTTTTTTATGAAAAAATATATAAAAAAAAAACTTTTTTTCCTTCACGTACTTTCAAACACTTTACTTTTTTTTTTACTATGCAAATAATAAAAAATAAATAGAAGAAAAAAATATAATTTTTACGTATATCAGCCTTTGGCTTTTTTTAGTTTTAAATTTATTCCCAAAGGTGTCATTTTAGTATCAATATAATCCACACAGACTAGATAATCCTCACTTACATCAAAAAGATAAGTAAAAAACAAAAAATAAAAAAAAGTATGGAAAAGCCATTGTATTGCGTTAGTGAGGGTTGAAAATAGCCATTTCCATGGAAATCCATATGAGAGGTACATTCAGGGCCAGTTCAAATTTATTATAATGTACTAAACAATTTTTTATTTTTTTCATTTTCATGGCATACACAAAAAGGATATCGTTCAAGTGTTTATATGTTGTTGGTAGGAAAAAAAAAAAAAATGGAAAAATACAAGAAAATTATATTCTTGGCACGTGTGGCGTTGAAAAATAAAAGTATTTTTTATTTTTTTATTTTCTGGTTCGATACCTTTCTATTGGATTTGGGTAGTATCTAATCTTGACTTTGAAATGAGACATATTATTTTGAACAATTTTATATCGACAAGATATATTTATTGCAGGGAATATGTAAAATTTAATTTTTAGATAAACAAGACTGAATTTTAATACGAAAAAAATTATTTATTTGGCTGGGAATTTTTTCTTTTCCTCGTTTTTTTTTTGTTTATTTTTGAAAGATACCGAGGGTAGATTACAAAGCCAGAAGGCAAACTAACATAAAAGAACTCATTTGATAGTAATTTCTAAAGTTTTATGAAAAAAAAGTATAGTAAAAGTTTTTTCCTAATGTTTGAAGTTTATGCAATCCCAGATAAAAAAAACAAAAATAGGTTATTGTTACAAAAAAAAGTGTAGAGTGTTCAAAATTGTATTCGATTGTAATGAGACTTAATTTTCATTCATTTCATTTTTTTTCATTTACAAAAGCATATGATTTTCAAAAAAAAATCAAGTGAAAAACTAACGGTATAAAATAATTTTTACACTTGACCAGAATTAAATTAAAATTTATTTAGTTTATCTAACTCTTATTAAATTAAAACTACCAAAAATTTATACGAAAATTTATTTTCAATTTAAATTATAAATTTGCTATTTGTACATTAAAAAAAAGTTAAATATTATATTTAATTGTTATTGTTTAAAATTATTTATGAAAATAATTAATATCAATCAAGTTAATAATATTTTTTTTTATAGTTGGAGCCTGTCTTTTATGGCCTGACAAAATTAAAAACCCAAGACGATAATTTTTTTGAGAATTCGTTCTCTTTGGAGAGTTTTTATAAAAAATAAAATCTAGAAAATAGAGTTTAGCGATAAGTAGTTTTCTTTAAATATAACTGAAGCATTTTATATCTTTGTATATATCATTTTCTTAATTTGTATGCTCAAGTGAACATTTGAACTTGATCTACTAAAAACTTGAATTTAAATGTACATAGACAGTCGTTACTTTACTTTTATATAAAGTATGTATGTGTCGTTGAGTATAAAAGATCGAGTGTCATGTCAAGGTCCATTCGACCCAGGTATTTCACTCCCTCTATCCAATGTCTTCTATCGATTTTAACCATCCTAGGACATTCGTTTTATTAAATATTTTTAATTCGTATCCTGTGTCAGACTTTATCATTAATTTATAAACTAACAAATTAATTATATATTCTAAATCTTATATAATCCATTTGTTATGTTTTTCTTAATTTTCATATATATATAAATTTATTTTAAAAAATAAAATAATATAGACGCATTATGACATTTCCATGGTTACTAATGATAGAAAATTGAGTGAGAAATATGAAGAGGAAAATATTAGTTGGATATTTTATTTTTTATTCATTTCACGAACCAAGTTATCGTTACTTTCAACACTCTGACAAGACATGAGAAATTTTACGTCATCAGTACGACGTGCTTGCGGAACCAACACATCTATTTACCGGTTTATTTCCTCTATGACCGAAAAATTTGATAGCTAATGATTCAACTGACTGTAGTAGCAATATTTTTTTATACCATCACTTCAATAATTTTAATGATGCCGTCATTGAATCTGATTATGAATAAACCCTCGTAATAATATACAAAATAATTTATTGATAAAGTTTAAATACGCTGACTTAATTTGACAGTAAATGATTTATTATTTTGTCAATATATTTTATGGCCAAGACTAATCTGTCTTATGAAGTGACAATTTTATATATCAAGGATTTTTCAAATGATTAAATTCTGATATTGACCAAATATTAAAAATTATATTTGGAAAACAAAAACATTGATAAGGGTAGAATAGAAAATAGAAAAGTAAATATAAATTTTAAACTCACAGCATTGATGCTCGTCGTCTTGGTGCTGGTCGAGGTTCATCTGACAAAGACACTGGAAGTTCTTGTGTTGCTGTATCAAGATTTATTATTTTTTCATCGTCATTTGCCATCTCATATGGCAATATTGGTTTTACTGCTCTAAATGACGGTCTTCTTGCTGGCCTGTCTTCAGGTTCCCTAGATCCTAAAAATCGTAAAATAAAACAAAATATAAATCAATGAAAAACAACATAAAAAACAAAATAATAAATGACCCAGTATCATTTTATTATTTCAGTGTTTTAAAGTAGTACAATATTACATCATAAAATTCTATAAAAAAAAAAACAAAAAACAAAATCACAACTCGAGTTTTTTAATGGTAGATAAAAATTAATTTACAACAAAATATAAAACTTTGAAAAAACAAGTACTTTTTGTGGTTTAATATAACAACCGAGTTTAATAAAAGCATAAAATTAAATGAGATAAAATAAAAAGTTGAAAAAATCATATCAGTTCTCCTTTAATCGGTGTCATCACTAGAATTTTCCACATGATTATAAATAACAATTCTCTAATTAAATATTGATTTAAAAATAGTTAATTTGAAAAGTCACATTCTAAAAATATTATAAATATTAAAAGGAAATAAAAAAAGTATAAAATGGTATAAATAAAATTTATGCATGAGTTGACAAATTGTTGACTCGATCAATGAACAAATAAAATTACTTTTCCGGTATAAAATAATAAAAGCAATAAAAGTAATAATTTATTGCAAATATATTATTATTAAAGTAACCTTGATTTGATATTGAAGTTCGTTGTTGTGCAGCAGCAATGGCCATTGCATTAAGTCCACCAGTCATACCAGGTGCTGCATAAACATCATATGCTGATGCTCTTCGTGGCAATTGAATTGGTAATCCAAGTCCACTGTCACCATGAACAGATTGACCCAAACCACCACCACCACCATTACCACCAGCTCCACCCAGACTACTTCCAAGACCCGTTGTACTTTCTTCATCATATGAATGTTGTTTTGTAACTCGTGATTTACGTCTTATTGTGCTACCAGCTGCACTACGTCTTACAGCACGTCGACGTCTTTCATCTTCATCCTCACCAATGTCACCACATTCTTGATCTAAATAAGAGAATCAAATCATCATCAAACAACCCTTCATGATTAATCACTCTGTCCAAGTGTGTCAAGAGAGAAATAAACAAAACAATGCTCGTTGTTATTCAATCATGATATCTATCTATTTTATTTTTTTTATTGAACTTTTTTCATTACCATTTGATTGATTCTTTGAAGATCGTTGTGGACTTGATGCTCTACCACGTTCTGATGGTTGATGTCGTTCTGGTGAACCACCACGAGATCTTGTTCTTCTTTCAAGTTCCTTTTCCCATCTAAGTTCTTCGCGACGTTCTCCTGCAACCTTTCGGAACTTCGAAAATTACGACACCAATTAGGGAATCAAGCAACAACACAATTAACGGGGTGTTTTTTAATGATTTTTTTTTTTTGCTTCAAGACACAGCAGGATAATGCACAATTATCTATAGGTTTATTTGGCACATTTTTATTTGTTTATTGTAATTAACAAGCCAATAAAGCCGTGCATCTCTGACATTTAAGCTGACTAGATGATCATGTTTGATACTCTTGATATTAATCTGATGATTATACATTAATTAAACTTGCTATTCATTTTATAAATTTTATATAATGTTATACAGTTTTAATTAATTCAATTTGAATATAAAATCAAGAAACTCTTGTATTTTATAATTAAAGAAAAATAAAAATTTAAATTAAAATATTATTTGTATACAAAAATTATATTATTTTAACAATAAAATTGAGTAATATAATTAATCAACAAAAAATATATATTTTAATTCGCGTATATATTAATCCGCTTAGTACAATTGATGTTGATTATCACGTTTTCTTGCCAATTAGTTATACAGCTGAGATAATTAAAACATCACTTGGATATTAAATTTTCACAGTTATGACGTAATAAACGACATCTGCTATTTTCAAGTTAATAATTATTACATAACTGTTATGACATTAAACATTATTTCAACAAACAGGACACACGTTATAGCGAATTTCACATTTTATTTTCCATCAAAACAAATTTTATATATTTTTATAATTCTGATGATAAAAACTCTAAATTTTTTAAATTAATATTTATTATATTTTATTAGTTTTTTTTATAAATTCAATTTAAAACAAATTATCTTGTCGTAATTATTTAACTAAGAGTAAAAAAAAAATACACGTGCTAACAAATTTTATTGCTCATTGTTTTAGATATACCTAAATTTTTTTATACATAGCAGTTTAAATAAATAGCCGTGTTTTATATAGTACAGTACATTTATATGTTTACAAAAAAAAAAAATTAAAAAGCTTGTACAATTTAACAAGTACAAAGCAAGCTGAGAGTTGTTCTCTAATACTAAAACATTTTATAGTTAAATACGTGAATATAATTTTATGATGTGTTGTGTTGATGAAACAAAAAGCTCTAAAATTTGTGTTACATCTATTTTATTAACAATATATTGTTAATTTAATCAATTAAATTTTTTCTATTGTTTCTATTGTAACAGTACAATTAAATGTAAAGGAAAAATATTAATTACCTTTTCAAGTTCTTTGAGACTTGCTGGTGATACATCTGAATGTCTACGTACTTCTGGACTTCTTGGTGGTGCTAATGCACTACCAAGACCAACTGCTTGTACAGTACCCTGACAATTTAATCTAGCTTCACTGTGTCTTCTTGTTAGAGCTTCCATAAGTGGAATTTCAAGCATTGAATCAGTTGATTCTTGTGCTATTATTGGTTGACCTCGCGATGCTAACCGACGACGACAAACACTGCAACTCCATGTTGACTAAAAATATATTTAATAATAAATATTATTTATTTACTAAATTAATTATATTTATTAATAGCGAATCATTTATATTGTTATTTTATATTTCATTTAATACAATTGTTTTTCGAGTGATTAAATTAACTATGCAAATACTGCACATTTCAAAGTTTTATCTAAATTTTAATCAAATTGTTCGAGTCACGTTATCGTCGTCTATGACCCAATTTAGAACGTTCACTTTCGTAATAAATTTCGTACTTCTTTTTCGTAACTTTTTCAATGGTAATTTGATAATTTTTCATTCAATTTATACAATTTAACAAGTCAGATTGTGACAAAATGTAAAATAATGAATTTTTTTTTAAATTGAGATGTTTTTTTTTCTGAGTTGTATTATGAAATTAGAAAAATAAGAAGAAAAGAAAATCTTGAGTTTTGCAATGTGAGGGTATATATAGTGAGGATTGAACTAGGATCGATCAAGTACTTGTGGCATTTTTTTTTTTTCATAGCTTTTCAACACCTTGTGTCAAGTGGGCGTTAAGACCAAGACTGTGCTCTTCAAATAACTACTTATTTTTTGAACAATAAGAAATCAGATAAGGGTCTTTATCTCCGCTCCTTGATTTTTGTTTTTCTTTGTTTTATATTTATACAAAAGATAATTTAAATTTACACTATTTTAGCAGCATAAAATACGATTACAAATATTTAACACAATAATTTATAGTACAGTGTATATATGTGTTATTATTTTACACCAGAGATTATCACGTTGAAAGAAGAATAGAACAAAAAAATCATAATATTACATGAAGAAAATAAAACATTAATATTTGTCATGCTAAAAAGTTCGTGACAATGAAACAACCCAGAGCTTTGGGATTCACTGTAATTTTTATTCACTAGAGGATTTTCTTTGCCACATTTTTTTTTTTTTTTTTTTTTTTTGTGAAAAGAAAAAAGATACAGTAGTGGTGTTATGTATAGCATTATTACTCTAGATATACTTGGACTACATGAAGTATTTACAGCAGTGTGTATATATTAATATTTAAAATATAAAACGTTGAAAATTTTATGAGAAATACATTTTAGCTTTTATCCAGCTCAAATATATTTTAAAATGTTAATCGGGAATATAAATATTAATCATGTGGGGCTGAATGTAACTGAGGAATAATTTTTTATTTGAATTATTTGCAACTTACTGGATCATCATCGTTTTTTGTCTCTGAGTAAGAAGCACAATCCTCACAAACTTTAAATTGGCACTCGTAACATGTACGTGAAAAATCATCCGGACGAAATGATTTTCTACAGACACGACATGAATCAGCACGATTGACTGGTTTACCAGGTTCTGGTCCTCTAATTAAAGCAACAAAAATATCATAAAACAATTCATCAAAGCTCCAAAATAAACATCATAATAATAAAATGTTGAAAAAGTTTAAAAAAAAAAATACATCAATCTATCAGGTTATCAAGCATCGTTTTTATATTTTTTTTATAGCTTTTATTTAATTGTTTTTAGAGAGTTTTTCCGTTCATTTGATGTAATTTTTTTTTAATGTTCATGTTATTTCAATGATGGAAAAAAAAAAATTGAATTGGATAAAAATAAAGTTTTGAAAATGAAAATAAAAGGTCAAAAATTGCATGTGCGTGTTAAATTTACTGATAAAAAAAAACGTATGGGAATTGAGCTTGAGTCTAATGCATTAAATTGATGCAATTTATGGTGATGAAAGAACAATTAAATTACAATTTTCAATTGCACTTATATATAAAACTAGATAAAAAATAATTAGCTAAATAAAACTCACGTTATTTCGACGACTGGTTCTTCCCTGGGAATAATGTCTTCAACTGGTGTGATTTTAATTGGTGATGCTTTGGCAACTAAAAAGATAAAATTTAAAAATTGATTAATAATTTGAAAACTTTTAGCTGTTCATTTAAAAAAAATTGTGACAATCAAAAACATTAATTTTTATTATTTTCATTTTTCAAAGTTGGTCCAAGTGTAGGCATCTTTATAATTTTTTTTTTATACTGAGTAAACTTATGAATACCCCAAAGGGAGCCAACAGTCATAACGCAAAAAAAAAGTAAAAATTCGATTAAAATATCTTGTAACGAGAAATAAAATTTATCTCACAAAATCTAATTAAACTTTCTAAAAGAAGTAAAAAAAAAATATATATAAATATATTTTTTTTTTAAAATAATTTTTAAATTACAACAAAGAAGCAGAAAATTAAATTTGTTCTCATTCATTTTCATTATCTTAATATTAAATTAACTTTTTAACATTTATTATTAATTTATGTGAATTTAATATGTATTTTTTTTTTGTTTCAGAACATGTTTTATCGATATTCCAGTGAATTCATGACCATGTCTTTTATACTGGCAATGCATCGTAAAAGGTAAGATAAAATCCATTTGATTACATT
>JAPYYR010001548.1:0-17335 GCA_030523065.1 Aphidius colemani
AAAAAAAAAAAAAAAAAAAAAAAAAAAAAAAAAAACAAAAAAACAACGACAAATATATCCGTTACATATTATTATAACAAAAGAAAACAGACAAGAAACAAAAAACACGGCACAGTCGTTAGTTATGTTACAAAGTATTAACTTGTGTACTCGTTGGCTTTTACATTTAGTTTTTAGTTTCCTCAGTTGACCGATCAACAAATTTGTTAACACATTTAATTAATTACTTAATCTTAATTGTCATATCAGAAAATAAATTATTAATTAAAAGTAAAAAATGTCTGTGAATATTGATAATGATATTGATGAATTTATGGATGTTGAATTTGATGTTTGTGATTTGATGGGTGTTGAATATCATTCTAATGACATGAATGATACTTTTACTAATGGAGAAACTTCAATCGTGACCCCACAAATTCAATTCATTTTGCCAATGCGTTCAGCAACGGTTAATCATTTGTACAGAGGTACAATAAATGCATTTACTATTTTTGATCAACCAGCTAGATTTGTACGTCTTCATGGAATTGTTCGTGAAATAACTGAAGATCCATTTAAAATAACATATAAATTTGAAGATGAAACAGGTATGTATTGTAAAAATAAAATACAAATAAAAATAAAAATAAAAATAAAAATAAAAATATCTACATTTATTTTTTATTAATAACAACAACAATAATAATTTTGTTATTTCAATAGGAACAATGAAGGCCATTCATTGGTTTGAGAAAGATGCAGTTATAAATAGAGACATTGAAATAAATAAGTATGTTGAAATAGTTGGACGTCCTCGTCATCAATATGGTATTGGTCGTTACGTGTTCATCATGAAAATTGAAAAAGCCAAAGGAATGAGCATGATTTGTTCACATCTTTTAGAAGTTATTATGCCAAGTCCCTGTGACGAACCCAAAAATGAAAATAAAAATAAACGTAGACGTAGACGTAAAAGAAATATTCCTGGTCATACTATTTTTAAACCAGATGAAATTGGTGAAGATTATTCATGTGTTCATAATGTAATACTAAATGAAGTTGATGATGACAATGGCATTACAAAATCAAGACTTTTATCAAAACTACCAAAGTATTTTACCATGGCAGAAATTGATGAAATTCTTAAGTATTTACTTTCGATTGGACTTATATACAACACCTTGGATGATGATCATTATCAAACAACACCTTACCTTGATGAGTTGAAAAAATAAATTTATTATTGTATTATTAATTACCAGAAAAACAAATTGATAATTATCAATAATAAAAGCTTATTATAATTATTTATAAAGATGTAATTTATTCATTAAACTCCCTAGACAGCCATTTTTCTAAACTATATAGAGACTTTTGTGTTGTAACTTGTAGTAGTAATAATAATAATAAACAAGCCTTAATATAGAAATCAATAGAAATTAAATTTCATGTGCATTGTCGGCATTGTCCATGTGGTCCATGTGATTCAAGTATAATTTTTATTTATCTTGTTAAATAAAATATAAATATATACCTATATATAATTTATTGTAACAACAAACATTAAAATGACGGTAAGTATTATATATTTTATTATAAATAAGACAACATTTAATTGTCATTTAATAATATTCATTAATATTAATACATAACCTTACTATAATAAATATTCTACTATTATATTTTCAGAAAATCAGTAAAATCAAGTCAAACAATCAAAAAAGAACAAAATTATCTAAACAAGGAAAGTTAAAGCTTCAAAGACACAAAAAACAAAAAAAACAGGTACAAAAACCTCCTCAGCTTAAACCACAAGATAATGATGAAGAAGAAGAAGAGAGTGATCATGGTGAAGACATGCTGTCTATGATTGAAAAGGATGACATGGATTTTTTAGAATCAGCTATTAATTCAAAGTCATATAATATCTTGAAAAAAATACGTTTCAATGATACCACTAGTAGTAGTGATGATAAAAAACGTAGAAAAAGAAAATTAAATAATGACGAGACACCAATTGAAGATGAATATGAAGATGTTGCTACTAAACTTGACGAAGAAAGTGGTAATAAAAAAGTTAGAATGCTTTTACCAGTTAAAACAAGTGATGGTTGTATTAAAAATCGTGTCATTGAAGAAGAAAAAGAAGAAGAAGAAGAAGAAGAAGAAGAGGATGAAAATAAAGAAAATCAACAAGAAGAAGAAGAAGAGGCAATAATTGATAGTGATGAAGAAGCAATTGCTGAATTTGAAAAAGAAAAAAAAAATACTGAAAAAGAAAAAATATCAACAGTTGAATTATATGCATGTCGTCAACAAGTATTGAGATTAAAAAAAATAAAAATTGGTTTATTATCAAGTAGCCTATTGGAAGAGCCAGAAAAAAAACAATCAAATTTTGGTGCTCTTCTCAATTTAATGGAAGAAAAAGATCCAGAAGTTAAAATAACTGTACGTAAAATAGCAATGATATCATTGCTTGAAGTATTCAAAGATTTATTACCATCATATCATTTGAATCAACCGACAAAAGAAGAGGGTGCTGGTTTTAATTATAAAAAAAAAACTCTTGCAATGCATGGCTATGAAGAGACATTATTAAAAAGTTACAAATGTTATTTAACAAAACTTGAAAAAATGAGTGATAAATTAAGAAAGAAAAAAGGTGACACCAGAGTAATGACATTACCAGAAATAATTTTATCAGAAATAGCATTAACATGTATGTGTGAACTTTTAGTAGCATATCCATATTTTAATTTTTCAATAAATATTGCAAATTTTTTGGTGCCATTTTTGGACAATAAAAGTCAATCTGTTCGTGAAAAAGTATCAAATTGTATTGAAAATATATTTAAAAATGATAAACGTGGTGAATTATCACTTGTTATTGTTTGTAAATTAAATAAATATATAAAATTACGTGGTCATTCAGCTCGTAGTGAACTTATTCAAGTATTATTGTCATTAAAAATAAAAGACATTGATCTTGATAAAGAACGTGATGATGAAATGAAACAAAAAAAATTAATGAGCCATAAACAACGTATACTTGCATTGAGCAAACGTGAAAGAAAAAAAAGTAAAAAATTAGAAGCTGTTGAACATGAATTATTAGAAACAAAAGCTGAAGAAAATAAAGTTGAAAAACAAAAAATATTAACTAAAATAACAAGTCTTGTATTTACAATATATTTTAGAATATTAAAACAAACACCAAATAGTAAAGTGCTATCTGTTTGTTTAGAAGGTCTAGCTAAATTTGCTCATTGTATTAATCTTGAATTTTATCAAGATTTAGTTAATGTCATAAATACACTGATGGAAGAAAAAAATTTAGGTTTACGTGAACAATTACATTGTATACAAACTGTATTTACAATATTATCTGGACAAGGATCAGCATTAAATATTGATCCATACAGATTTTATGTACATTTGTATAAAAATTTATTATCCATTAATGCCGGAAAAAATCATCAAGAATGTCATATTATCATCAAAATATTAATACAAGTATTGATTAATCGTAGAAAAAAAATAACACAAAATCGTTTAATTGGATTTATCAAGAGAATAGCAACAATGTCATTACAATTACAACATAATGGATCATTGGGACTACTTGGTATCATTAAAATAATAATGCAATTGACAAAATCAAGTGATTCACTTCTTGATACTGATGCCAATTCTGGTGATGGTTTTTATCAACCAGAACTTGATGAACCAGAATGTTGTAATGCATATTGTACATCATTATGGGAACTTGTTGCATTACAAAGACATTATCATTGTGTTGTACAAAAAATATCACGTAATATTGCAGCTGGTGTACCAATAACTGGTGATGCTAGTTTACCACCAGAATATTCCAAATTAAAACCAGAAGATTTATATGAACAATTTGATCCAACTGGTGTTGTATTTAATCCATCAATTCCAGTACCTAAAAAAGCACCACAAAAAATTATAAAACATCATGAATTTGCTAATTTTGAATTTGGTGAATATGTTGAAAATGTTTGCAAGCCAGATGATGATGATGCTGCTGCTAAAGAAGATTCTCAAAATATTGAATGTAATTTTTATGACTGTATCATGAAAAAATAAATTTTTCTTTTTTTTTTTTTTTATACTTATTAATAAAATGTTGTTGTTGTTATTATTACTATTATTATTATTATGTTAAAAATTAAAAAAAAAAAAACAAAATGGCCGGTTGTCCCTTCATGAAAACTCTTAATTTTCGTTAAATACGGGCGCGGACACCAATGCTCTCTCTTATCAATGTTTATATACTTTGTTAATATATAATATTTTTAAAAATTGAATCTACTATCGAAAAACAATAATTTATAATAAATAAAAATTCAATTGGTTTATATTTATATCAAAGAAGAATAAGAGTGTTTTCATTTCGTCATTTGATATTTGATGCTGTGTTTTTTTGAAAAAATAAAAATATTTTTACATATAAACAATTAGTTTGACGTTTCAATAGAAAAAACAATAAAACACAATGAAGAATTTAATAATATATTCAATTTTTATCATTGGAATATTAAGCAACAACAATAAAGGTATGTAATAATAATTTTTTATAATTATTTTAATATTTAAAAATTATTAAACGTTAATTGTTGTTTGGTGGGGCGTGGTCTAGGCTATTGGCATTATTATTATTATTATTCACTTGTTGATCATGTTAAATAACAATTAAAATTTAATTAATTTAATAGTATCAGGATTGAGTTGGGGTGGAAGAATATTATGTTTTCAATGTGTAAGTAATCAGCCAGGATGTGCTGATGATCAAAGTTGGTGGTGGTTTTCTGGTGAATATTGTCCAGAGGATGAAGATAGTTGTGTTAAAATAATTGAGACAAAAGGAGGTATTTATTTGTTGAATAAATTAATTTATAAATAAGAATATTATTGATTTATTTATTTATTTTTTGCAGTTGAAAAAGTTATCACAAGAGATTGTTTGAGTAACATAAAAGCAAGAACAGATATACCTGCTGATAAATATGAAGGATGTCGAACATATGCCAAGGATGTACGTCTTGGTCATTATGTCAATAATAGTATAACACAATTGGATATTCATCGTGATTACTATGATCAAACTGAATTTTGTTTTTGTCATTTTCGTAATCGATGCAATGCTGCAAGTGGCTTGACAATTTCTGCAATTTTATTAACATTTGGTATAATTATTCATAATTTTATTAATTAATATTACAATTATAGTAATCCAAGTTGAACGATTGAGAAATCGTATCCGTCCAAAATATTTATTATTTTTTTTTTTTATATAAATTTATTGTGACAATATATCTATTATTATTAAAATTAAAAATGACATGGTATTTTTTTTTTTTTTTTTTTTTTTGCTTAAAAATTTATTTCTACATTTGAATTACTATTATTACATGCGCATATATATACCTATATACAATTATTTCTTACATGTTTTTTTAAAAAATCAGTTTTATCAAAAACAATGTATAAATGCTTGGATTTGTTGTTTATTATTTGAGCAACAAATACAGAGGCATAAAATAAAATATTTATCTTTTGTAACAATATTAATGAACATTTTTATCTCAACCGTATTTTTAACTGGAGGGAATTGATTAGAAAAGAAAAAAAAAAAAAAAGGAATTCTGCTTTTATTAGGCCTTTATGTGTGCATCTCATATATATTTGGCAATTTTAAATTACAACATTCCAAAACCTTTTGAATAATTAATAGCTTTTAACAATCGATCTTCGAGTTTTTCAAATGACGAGTAGTCTGGCAATAGTAGTGTGTTGAAACAAGTGTGAGCAATTGGTAACCTAAATTAAATGCAAAAAATGAAATTAATATTTAGAAAATGAAATAATTAAGATGGGGAGATGATTGATTGATTGATTGATTAATATTACCGATCAGAGTCTGGACCATGTCGTGATATAACCATTTTTAATTTTGATAATCCACCAACTGGTACACGATCACTACCAGTTGTAAATTGTAATAGTCTACGTTGACTTTCATGTGGCAATGCATGTGCAACACGCCAAAAATATTTAATAGTATCACTGTCAACAGTATAACCATCAGTATATTCAGTTGTTGTTTCAAGCTCAGCAAAATCAAATTCTTTACTTCCACAAATAAGTTGTTCAATTTCTTCGGGTCTAAATAACAATAACAATGGACTTTCATCAGTGACCATTGAAAAACCACGTCTAAATGCTTTAAATTGTCTCTCGACAGATTTATTTAATAAAAAATTAGCATAAAGATCAACAAATTCTCTTTTATTATTTTGATTAACATAAATATCATCAGCATTATTTTTAAGTTCATGAAATAATAATGTACCAAATACATCTTTATATCCAACTTTAAATGTTTGCATAAATACATCAGCAATATCATCAGCTTGATAATTTAACATGTCATTTAATGTTCTGTATAATGTTGGACTCCAATCTTCTAAATCGGCAAATACACCATTTCTTCCTAATAATTTACGATAAACAACCATTGGAAAATGTACATCCAATATTACATTATTATAAATAGCAAGACCAAGTACAACACCAATCAGTGTAAATTGTGCATCTGATTCAAATGACATTTGATTGAACCATGTTGTTTTAGTATCATCATTTAATGTAAACATACCATAATCTGGATTAAATATTTCTTCAATAATTAATTGAAAAAATTCTTTGGATACACCACCCTCATCAACACCCTGTTCATCCACAAATTCAACAACTAATTGTTTTTTTAAATCTGATGGATTTTCCATTGATATCATTTCAATTTCAACAAGTGCATCGGCAATTAAATAATCACGTCTAACTTTAATACGTAAATATGGATTTGTTGGTTGTCCAACAAATGATTGAAAAAATGACATGCGTCTTTCACTGTACATTCTTATTCTATTGTCATAATATAAGCCCAATGTTTTTGTTGCTGGTGTTAATATAAATGAATAATTCATAAAACTAAATTTGTTTGGTACTTGATTTTTATAATATGCAAAATCTTTATCCATTTCAACCATTTCACTTAAAAATTCATGATAAAAATCAGTATATGCTATTGATGGTCTACGTGAATCAAGTGTATTAATACCCAATTCAATAGCCAATGGATCTTGGCCTGATAAAGTTGTTGAAGTTGTTTTACTGCTATTATTATTATTATCATCACCATTATCACCATTATCATTATGTGGTTGTTTATCATCATCATCATCATCATATTCACGACTATATTCTGGTGAATCAATTTCACCAGCCAACATACTCGCATAATATATTATTTTCATGACTTTTGTTGGTGCTGTTATTGTATCAGCATCTTGTATACAATAATCACGTGTAAAAAAACCAGCAAATAATTTAAGTGTTATTAATTGTTGTAATGTTTGTAGTAAATTTGGTAAACGTGTTTTACAATATTTTGCCCATAAACGTGATAATAATGCTTGTCCTTTTGTTGGTAAACAACTTGCTGCTTTGCATAATGCGGGTAATGCATATTCAAGATAATCATTACTACCAAGTACTGGTATTTCAAATACAATTAAAAATATATTAACAAGTGTATCAATACTTTCTGATATTTTTGAATTACCAACACTCAGATCTAATTCAATATTATTTGCAAGTGTTACAAGTGCATTAACTAGAGATGATTCAAACTTTTCACCTTGATAAATAAATAAATAAATAAAATAAATAAATAAATTAATCAACTTTTTATTATGTTGAAATAAATAATCATTACCTGGTATTTTCCATAATGCTGTAAATGAACGTCTAACTGATTCAATATCAACATTTGTATCATCAACATGTTGATGATTATGAAATTGTACACTTGATGGTGTTGGATCACTACTGTCAATTTCTTTATCTTCACCTTGAAGTGAACGTACAGCTTCTTTATTTAAATCACCTGGTGGTTTTAATAATGACTCTGGTGCACGATCCAATAATGCCGTTAATGGTGAATCACTTTTTTCAATTTTTTTAAAACTTTTACTTAATGCTGATGATGATGAAAATACCTCACCCAATGTTCGTATTAATAATGAATAATTTTCTTCTGCTTTACATATATCCAATATATTTAATAATTTTTCTTCTGTTAAATATGGAATTTCTTTATCTGTAAATAAATTTTTTTCATTTAAAATAATAATAATAATAATAAATTATTAAGGAGACGGTAGGATTAATTGGAATTTTATTTGGATTTTTAAATTACATAATTAGGAACTTTGGATTTATGAATATTTTTTTGACTCAAGATATCTAAGATACAAAGCAAGAACAATTAATTCAGCAACAGCATCTTTTTCATTATTAATTTTTTTTAATTTTTTACTTGTTTTTTTCATTTTTTTATTTTTACGTTTATTATTATATTTTTTTTTGTTATTATTATGACGTTTTTTAGTTAAATTTTTATTATATGCTTTTAATAATCTATCAAAACTTGGTGATTTGACAATTGATGCTGATGAATCAATAATTGAACAATCAGAATTTGAATTTCTTGTTATTAAAAAGTTTTTAGAACAATTACAATTTTTTTTTTGATGATGATGATGATGATGATATGGTGATTTATTTGTGCGTTGACGTTTTGAATTTTTATTGTTACTTGCTTGTTGTAAATTAAGACAATCATTTGGTTCATTATCATGATCATTTGATTGGTAGTTTGGAAAATATAATTTAATTGATGATATGGATGTTTTTGGAGTTGGAAATTGTATTGATGCATCAATTTGCATTGGTAATGTTATACCCTCAGTTGAACATGATGATGGATTCATTGTTTTAGATGGTAAATTTTTTTCCAATATTGTTGTTGTTGTTGTTGTTGTTGTTGTTGAATCAGTTGCAATTGATGTTCTTGGTACTTTTGATGGTTGACTTTCATCACAAAGTCTTGCTTCTTGAGAAAATAATTGTATAGCTAAACCAGCTGCTTGATTTGGTGTTAAATTTGTCACCTATTTTTTTAAATTTTTATTTCAAATTAATAATACATTTATTTTTTTTCATTATGAAAAAGTTGGATATATATTATACCTTGCCACTTGATGCACAATTTTGATTATCACATTGTGAATTACCACATCCATTAGTTAATTGAAAAAAATATTTTTCAATTAATTTTTTAGCTGCTGCACGTTTCATGTCACTGCAGGGACTTTCAGCACCAACCCTGTTGTACATTTTTATTTAAAAAAAAAAATTATAATAAGCAAACAAACAAACAAACTGACATATACATATCAAATTTGACAAAGAAACTTTGTACATTTATATAAACGTTCATATAAATTTTCATGTAGCAGTATCAATGACTTGTCAAAATTAATAGAAATATTAAAAATGTCTCTTTGTTTTTCTAATAAAAATAAATAATAATACCTAGATGCAAGATCTTCACCAGGGTCCATAGATTCTGAATGACGTTAATATTATTTCTCAATGACTTGTTGATAGCTCTTGTTTGATATAATATTGTAAATCAATTAATCCACACCAAGTCTATTGATAATTAATTGACAATTTTGTTGCAATTCACAATAAAAATAAAAATTTGGAAAATTTAATTTATAATAAACTAAATTTAGAGTTGGATTCGTTGTGTGTTGTTAACCAAAATAATATAGGTACACACATGTACACTGATTTTATGTTGAAAAAAAAAAATAAAATAAAATAAAATAATATGGTGGGTGGGTGGAAAATGATGACGAGAAGAAAAACTATTATTGCGTCTTTATTTTTTAAATTTTCTTTTTCAAAATTAACCTGATAAAAAAAAAATATAGCTTTATGTCAAAAACTATTATGTATTTTGTTTTTTTCATAAAATTATCTTTTGTTTTTTTTTATAAAATAATATATTTTTTAAATAATTTTTTTGGTCGTAGAAATGAAAATATAAATTCTAATGGAAAAATGACAGTATAAATGACAATATAAATATTTATTAATATAAAAAAAAAAAAAAAAAAAACTAAATAGAACCACGTGCGCACGCTCAATATGGCAAATATATATATATGAATAGTACGTAATAAATAGTACGTAATTGTTGGCGCTGAATACAATACCCGCGTAATTTTAAATTACTTTTATTGTATAACCATTTTTAATATTAAAAGATTTTTATTAAATATTTTTTTTCATATAAAGCAATTATAAAAAGCAATTTGAGGAAAAATGGATTTACCTCTTGAGTAAATCGATTAATCAATTTGTTTTTTTTTTTTTTTTTTAATAATAAAAAATTGATGAGTTTGTAAATATATTTCATTGACAAACAAACAAGTGTACTTATCGTCAATTAAAAAATGCTGATTAGAAAAAAAATACATTCAAACAATATATCAATAATAATATTAATAAATAAATTGATAAATTAAATGATTGAAATTTTTTAAATAAATTTTATCATTAAAAATTTACTCAATTTCCTAAAATTTCTTCCGGACTAATAATTTCTCATCATCTCGGTATCAACGTTTACGTATTTTCTCGAGACTTTTTTACTATATAATATATAATTTTCATGATGTGTGTGTGTGTGTATGTGTGTTGATATGCACTTTTCATCATCAAATCGATTTTCACGAAACTCTCTTTCTCTCTCTTTTATTTCTTAATTTTTCTTTTTATCTGATGATAAATAAAAATTAAATTTATATTTTAACTTGGAGATAAAAAAAATATATTAAAACAATAATAATTATTCAATTATTATAGAGGAAATTGTTCTATGATATTTTTTAAAAGTTTATTTTTATCAAAAAAAGATTATTATTTTAGAGAAAAGAAAAAAAACAATTAGGATATAACTTTCGTTTAAATGCGGTTGAATTTCGATTAACGACAATATTCTCATTAGTTTTTTTACTCCCACATTTAATTTTGTCATCATCATCATCGTCATCGTCATCGTCATCGTCACTCCAATAAATTGGAAAAAAAAACCAACTAATTTTAATGGAAACATCAACAGTTGAATTGTAAAATTTTAATTAAACAAAACAAATTAAAAATTATTTACTTAATGATTTATCGACTCTTTTAGCCAAAATAATTTTCATTGTCTAATTTGACACAGTAACACATTCAGCATAGAAAGAAAAAAATAAATATGACCCAGTAATAATTCAACACAAATATTTACTTTTTATTGTCAAAGTTTATCAATAGGAGGATATTCTATATGTGTGTAGATAATTATTGTTAATTTAATTTGCAAATTAATATTCATAATAAAATTGAGGTCAGCATAAATATCAATCATTTTTTGCGTTGACTATTTTAAATTTCGTTTGATAAAATATTATATTTAAATGAATTACACTGCAGGGTAAATAATTGACTTTCGACCTTTGAATGATGATGGCTTTGTCATCTCAATTCTCAAGCATATATGCATCTCACTTTGCATTTGTAAAATGTGTTTGACAATTACTATTAGATGGGAAGATAAGATTTTATAAAAAGTATGAACGAGATAATTCAAGTGAGAAAAAATAAAATAGAGGCTGTTGGGGAGTTGGGGTAGGACATCTCATCCGCAGGAGCAGTAATATCGATCGTATATTCCCCCAGTCAAATGAAATATCAATGTGTTGAAACAAACATAAAATTGTCTTGACATTTGTGTTGGTCTAGGCCAACCTGGACCTGACATTGCCATTGGTGTTTGATATTATTCACAAGCAACCGGAGGCTGACTAACATAAACGCGCTCAATTTCACTTGACTTTTTTTTTTTTTTTTCTCTCTTTGTGCTACTTGAATGAAAATAAATATTTTGCCAAATAAAATAAGAGTTTAACGTCATTTAAATTGAACAGCAAAAGTGTCGATTGATAAAATAATTTTTTATCTTGATAAGGTGGGGTCTGTCTATCTGTTTTTCTTTTTAAATTTTTTAAATTTTTTACTCTATTTGTTTTGAGGGTGCAAATATTTTCGTGAATAATATTTTCAAGGTTTCTCTGAGTGACTGTTCAATGTCAAATAAATGACCTCGAGGCCGGGTAACAGCTGACTGCATCAATTTATTTAAGACTTGGTCTAATTAAATTCAGAATAAAAAATATTTAGAGTTTATTGATTTTAATTTTAATAAAATTAGTAATGAGTTTGAAATTGGTGATTGGTGGTGAGTCAAATTTTATATACACAGAAATACAATTTCATAGATATATTTATATGAAAATTTGAAAAATTTGAAAAATAATTTAAATAACATTATCAAATTGAATGAAATAAATTTCATAACAAAATTATTGCACAAGTGGAAAAGAAGAAAAAAAATGTTGAATTATATTATCATTTAAATAACATTTATAAAATGAAAAAATATTTAAAATTTATTTCTTTTATTTTTTCTAGGATGAGAGAATCAATTGTTAAATTTATACTCAATTTAAAAATGAAAAGAATAATAAAATCTTGAAATATAAACATACAAAGTGCGGCAAACAAAAAAAATCAACAGATGATGGAGGACACTTCTCCACGAATGAGGCCTTACCTCGAATCTTGGGATGTAAGTTTTATTTTGTTTTGCTTTGTTTTTATTTTTTTAATTAATAATTATCATCAAATTAATTAATTAAAAAAAACAGAATGAAGATAAATTCTCAGTTGCAAATAGTCAAGCACCACTACAAGATGGTGAAGATGATCATCCAGAACGTGGTACTTGGACTGGAAAATTTGATTTTTTATTATCCCTACTTGGGTACAGTGTAGGACTTGGAAATGTTTGGCGGTAATTATACATATATATATATAAAATAATAAAAAATGATAAAAAATAAATTAAATTTTATCATATAGTTTTCCATATTTGTGCTATTCAAATGGTGGTGGTGCCTTTCTCATACCATTCACAATAATGCTGATAATTGCTGGATTACCATTGATGTTTATGGAACTTTCGTTGGGTAAAAAAAATTTCATTATTTTTTTATAATAAATTATCAATTGACTAATATGTATTTTAATTTTACTTCAAGGTCAATATGCAAGCTTAGGACCAGTTGCAGCATATGAAAAATTTTCACCACTCTTACGAGGTCTTGGCTATGGAATGGTTCTTGTTAGTTCAGTTGTCATGCTTTACTACAATTTAATTATTGCCTGGACAATTCACTATATGTTTGCTTCAATTTTCAGTCAGTTTTGTTTTTATTTTATTATTATTATTATTAATTTTTCATCTTATTAATTTTTAAATATTTATTTATTCAGGTGGAAGCTCATTGCCATGGAGTAATTGTGAACCAGAATGGAGTGGTGAAGATTGTATTGAACCAATTGCTGCTGAAGAATGTGCTGAAAGAAATAATTCATATTTTAAACGACAATGTTTAAATTCAACTCAAATGACAGCTATGGGATTAACTATGGAAAATATAACATCAGCAATAAGACGTCCACCAGCTGAAGAATATTTTGAGTAATTTTATTTTTTATTATTATTTGATAATTATTTGATAATATATTTATTTTCATTTTATATTTTTTAGACATCATGTACTTGGAATGAGTCATGGAATTGAATATACTGGCTCAATTAAACCAACAATGGCTGCTTGTTTATTTTTAGCATGGATCATTGTATTTCTTTGCCTCAGTAAAGGTGTACAAAGTTCAGGAAAAGTTGTATATTTTACAGCTTTATTTCCATATGTTGTTTTGGTAATAATTTAAAATTTATTTATTTCCTTTTATTTATTTATCTTTTCATTTTCAACAGATTGCATTATTTATACGTGGTATATTATTACCTGGTGCTGATGAAGGTATATTATTTTATTTAACACCAGATTGGCGACGTTTAACAACAGCCAAAGTATGGGGTGATGCTGCTGTACAAATATTTTTTGCTCTAAGTCCAGCATGGGGTGGTTTAATAACACTAAGCTCATATAATAAATTTGATAATAATTGTTATAAAGATTCATTGATTGTTGCTGTAAGTAATATTGGTACATCATTTTTTGCTGGACTTGTTATATTTTCGGTTATTGGATTTCTTGCTCATGAACTTGGTGTACCAGTTGCATCAGTTGTTGATCAAGGTGCTGGATTAGCATTTATTGTTTATCCAGAAGTTGTTGCAAGACTTCCAATTGCTCCAGTATGGTCATTATTATTTTTTGTTATGTTATTAACACTTGGACTTGATTCACAATTTGCATTAATGGAAACTGTTACAACAGCAATACTTGATGGTATTCCATCATTGAGAAATTTTAAAACTTGGGTTGTTCTTGGTGTTTCAATATTTGGATATGCTGGTGGACTTGTATTTACAACAAATGTATGAATAATTTATAAAATTAAATTAAATTAAATTAAATATATATTTATGGATAAATATGCAGCAAATTGGTCAGTTTTATTAATAGCAATTGCCGAGTGTATACTTGTTGCTTGGGTTTATGGAGCTGATAGATTTTTAGATGACATACAAATGATGATTGGTAAACGTGGTAAATGTTGGAGATTTTTTTGGAAATGGATGTGGAAAATAATAACACCAGCAACATTATTTTTTATACTATTTTTTAATTGGGTTGAATATGAACCATTGTCATATGGTACATATATTTATCCAAGATGGGCTGATGCTGTTGGTTGGATTGTTGGTCTATTTCCAGTTTGTGTTATATTAATAATGGCTGCGGTAATTAATTAATATTAATCTTAATAAATAATTTAATTTATTTTTTCAATTTATTTTTGTAATAATAATAATTTATAGTGGCAAATTAAAAGTACAAAAAGACGTTCATCATATGATGAGAATGATGATGATGTTGATGATGACGATGATGATAATGATGATTATAATGAAGAAACAGATCCAAAATTATCACATAGCTCTGAACGTGTTAAAAAAAAAAGAAAAAAACAATCAATTTGGATTAGAGCAAGAATACTTTTACAAGCAACACCTGAATGGCGACCGGCTTCTAAAAATAATTTTTCATCATCAAGAAATTTAACAAATACATCATTACCAGGTAAATAATTATGCTTTAAATATAAATTAAAATATATATTATGTATTTTTTATTACAAGGACAAGCTTATGATTCAGTACGTGATACAATTGTTCTTGTCAATGGACAGCCACCACCACCACCACCACCACCACCACACTTCCTGGCCCATCTATACTTAAAAATTCAAGTAAAGCTGATTTGATAACATCACAACAAGTTTGACGTGACGTTCACTTTTTATCTGATAATGATGACGATGATGAAAATTAATTTTTGGTATTTATATTTTGATATTCTCAGATAATTAACTTGAAAGTCTTGGGAATTTTATTTGTTTTTAATAGATAAAAAAAATGATATTATACAATTTGATATAGAAAAATAATAAATTCAATTGAATTTGTGTGAATAATTTTTTGCCATAAACACATTGTCCAGGTGTTTTGCTCATTAGAATCGTAAAAATAAGATATTATTTATTTTATTTACCACATCATTAGTGTACGTACAGTCAATAATGTGAAAGGATTAACTTGTATGTATTATAAATGTATTTATTGAAAACAAATATTTTTTTTTATTAGATAAATTATAATTGATGTGAATAAAGTTAATAGTTCTAGATGGTAAATGTTGAAAAAAATGAATACTAAATGATAGTTAAAACAAAAAGTATTTAAACAAACAAGAGTTTGAGCGAAAAGTACAAAATGTCTTATTAAAATTAGTGAGAAATGATTAAAAATTAATTGGACAAATTATTGATATAATTTAAATAATAATAAAACAACAATGGAATTGATGATGTCTCGATGTTAACTAAAATTTCATTTAA
The DNA here is from genome assembly GCA_030523065.1 of Aphidius colemani. Lineage (NCBI taxonomy): Eukaryota > Metazoa > Arthropoda > Insecta > Hymenoptera > Braconidae > Aphidius > Aphidius colemani. The sequence continues at coordinate 15,904 of JAPYYR010001548.1, forward strand.
AAAAATAAAAAATAACAATCAAAATTATATTAGTTGAATTGAAAGAAATTAATAAACGTTATACAATCAAGACACAATAAATAAAGACAAAAATATTTTAAAAAAAGAATAAATGTTGTTGCATATTGTTAAGTTGACAAATACTGCAAAATTTATTGAATAAAAACAAATGCAAGGAATTAATAAAATAAAAAAATTGTAATTGTATAGTATATACAATTACACTGTGTCATCGACAAGATAAATTATAAAATTATAAATAATGTGTAAGTGTGTAATAAAATTATAAATATTATGTTGATAAATTATATCTAAAAATGTAAAATTTTATTTTTTTGTTAATTAGCATAGCATAAATAGTCATCAAGTAAAAAGTATTAAAAAAAAAAATATGTAAATTTATTATTTTTCTTTTAGATTGAATCCCCAGATGTTTCTAATGAACAATGCATTCATTGTGGTCATCACCATCCCTTGATTCTTCCTTATATATGCGATGATTTTTGTCCTCAATATGGAAAGATGTCAATCATGTCATGTCATCAGATCTCGTTATAAATTATGTACTATATTCAAAAATAGGTAATTATCAAAAATATAAAAGTATATAAATATATTTTTTTAAATTTGTGTTGATCAAGCTGTTTAATTTTGTTGTTGTTGTTGTTGTGGTGGTCGTAGAATTACCTTTGTTCTAGCAATTGCTCCCAGTATTGGCTTAAATAATATTATTAAAATTGCCACAATAAATGATAACAGTACGAGAATTTTTGATGTTGAATTATCAGGAAATGCATAATTCCATGAACCATTTATAATTGTTATTAAAAATAATATTGTCATTCCAATACCACCATATCCATGAACAACTTTTAATAATATTGGACGTATTTTTGGATAAAGCCAACGTGTATTATTAGCTAATACACCAAATAATCCAACAAAAGTTGCAAGTATTACTGATGCTAAACCAATTTTACCATGCAATGATGTAAAATGTTGTTTATCATGAATATTTTTATTAATTATTATTGTTATTAGACCAATGTACATCAATGAGAGGCCAATTGTATGAAGAATCCAATGTACTGTTATTCTATTGACACGTGATAATTTTACATTTAAATTTGCTTCACCTGAGATACTAAAGACACCTTCAAATATCAATAAAGCCACCTGTAAGTATTTATTTATTTTTTATTATTTATTTTTACATGAAATTTATTTATAGGTATATGACAACTTGACAACTTTAAAACTTACACCAATAATCATGCACGTTGGATGCCATGAAAATAATACATCCAAATTGCCAATAAAAAATGACAAAATATAAATAACAGGTGCCAATAATAATACATGTGTCAAAATAGACATGACAAGTCCAAATGCATTTGGTAAACCTTTAGTTTGTCCTTCTGGTTTCATTTTT
>JAPYYR010001549.1:0-14423 GCA_030523065.1 Aphidius colemani
AACATAGAGACTTCGTATTAGGCTTAAAATAAGCTCCTTCAAAATGTCTAGGGCTATGTTGAAGGATTTTGTCCTGCGATTTATACTTTTTGTTCCAAAAAAAAAAATGTGCCATTTTTATTTTAAATTTTGAGTGTTTTTTTTTTTTTGGACTAAAAACTATTGGTCGTAGAGAAAAAAATCGAAAAGTTCGATGAGCCAGCTCAAAAAAAATTTTAAAAAGAAATTGTTTCGGGTTTTTCTTTGTTTCGACATAGAGAACCAATTTAGCCCTCAGGAGGAGAAAAATAAAAATATTTTTTTTTTTTGGTCAGGTCTAATAAACATAGTTCTTTAAAATAGATACTGTGTTTGTTTTCCGTATCAAAGAGTTGTTTATGATAAAACTGATACTTTTGGTGAAGAAAATTTTTCGATCAAATCAATTTTCTTTTTTTGATCCGATTCTATCTGTTGACGGACTTTCTTCAAATTATATAGCCACAATTAGAAAAGAATAGTAAAAAAAATTATGGGCTTCAAGAAGACAATTACGGAAAATAAAAAAAATATATTTCAACGTTCATTATAGCTATCTAACTATAAGAAAAAAATTGTTTCCATACTCTATATTCTGTCATATTGAATTTTTTAATAATTTTTTTTCTTCCTATCATTTTTCAATTGCAGCCATATGTTTCAAGAAAAGTCCGTTAACAGATAAAATCGGACTAGAAAAAAATGGATTCGATCAAAAAATTTTCTTTATGAAAAGTATTAATTTCAACGTAAACAACTGTTTCTTTCTCCTCATACCATCCCAGATAACCGTTTACTGGTAGCTACCGGTAGTTTTCGTTGAAACTTTACCAGTGGGTCCTACCACTAATCTACTAGTAGGCCCTACCTAAACTATCGGAAGATTACGTGTAGTTTCCGCCAGTAGATTGATTCACGTTGAACACACCTCAAGTTTCACCGGGCATAATAGGCCTTCGAAAATTATATTATTATCTAAATATCTAGCCCGGACATTTGGCTTTTTGAATTGATTTTTTTTAATAGAATATTCAAATACTTACTGAGACAAATGGCTGAAGGGTAAGACAGTTGCCACACCGTTAATTTCACCGGGCAGTATGAGCCTTTGGGAATTCTATTATTATCTTAATAATTAGTTTGTCCGGTGAAATTAACAGTGTGGTAACCGTCTTACACCTTAACCATTTGTCCCCGTAATTATTTAAATATCTCATTTAAAAAGCCAAATAGCTAACATAAGAATCTCGATAACGAATTGATTCCTGAAGGCCTATTATGCCCCGTGAAATTAACGTGCGTGGCCACCGTTTTACCTTTCAGCCATTTGTCCCTGTTATTATTTAAATATTTCACTTAAAAGGACAAATCGCTGAAATAGAAATCTGGCTAATAAATTAGTTTCTAAGGGCCTATCCTGCCCGGTGAAATTAACGGTGTGGTCACCGTCTGACCCCTCAACCACTTGTCCCGGTAATTATTTAAATATACCATATCAATTCATTGCAATAATGGTTGAAAAACTTGGTTATTGACCTTATAAATATAATACCCTGGGACTCAGGAGTCTACTAGTAATCTACCGGTAGTTCCTAACAGTAATGTTCTACCGGGAATCTATTAGTAGAAAATTACTGACAGGAGCTACCGGTTATCTACCGGTCGTATCCGCCAGTAGATTACTGGTAGTATATCGTCTCACCAGTTCTGGTTATCTGATATCATGGCCATTGCCAGAGTTGACGATGCTGGCCTCAACGGCGGCTAGCAATTTGTTGTTAAATTAATAACTTGATGAATAATTGAAATAAAAAAATGAGGCATTTTCTTACGGTAAGAGTTTTGATACATTTTAATAAAATTATAATAAAAACCGCCTAATTTTTTTTTTTTCGTCCAACAAATTATCTCACTTCATACTTCAAAATTTTTACTTTTTTTTTATATTTCACGTCTTTCGTTATTGAATTAATGATGAGCTGTAGGAAATTGGGGCCATAAATTATAAACTTATGTTTTGTTTTTATTTTTGGGTCTTATCGAATATTTATATTTTAGTTTGGATTCTGATAAAATTTCATATTTCGTGAGAAAGAAATATCTTTTGTCGTTACTTGAGCTGATAATTTATGTTTCCTATTTCTTAATATTTTAGTAGTCATGGCATAAGCCAGGATATAACAAACATAATTTTCAAGAGTAAAAATTAAATTGAGAATAAATATCATATTTGTTATTAAAAGCTAAGGAAATTTGCCATATTAAATCATTGATTCCGAATTTTTTCGTTCCGATAAAAAACCGAATATATCTTAAAAAAAAACAAATTTGTGATTTCAATGGAATACCAGACAAAGTAAGGGACAAATTTCAAAAAAAAATTACATAGAATATTTTCTCAAGGGGTACAAACCTATGATAGTTAAAAAATATTCTAAGGTTGGGTCACCCAAACCAACGTTCAGAATCGGTGTTTTTGCTAATATACATATACTTAAATAGGGGAATGCGGGGCAAAATGAAACACTTAAGGGAAAAATATGAATTGATGTATGAAAATAGTTTTTTCTGATTAGTTTTCCTCTCTAATAAATAAAAAAAAACATGAGAAACTTTTGACAATTGAAGAAAAAATTATTACTTAGAAATTAACTTATCGTTTTTGCGTAAAATATTATATTAATCACAAAAACTATTATTTTTTTACTTCTATTCATTCATAATCATGAATTAATCCTTTTAAAATGATTCGTCACTATTTTTTTCTACGAACAAAGAAAAATACATAAAAAATAATTTTTCTCATTCTTAAAAAAAATTTTTTTAGAAAATTTTTTTTTATTGCATTCATTTTCTTTCGGCTTTTTAAATTGAAGAATAACAGAAAAATAAAAAAAAATTGAAATTAATATGAAGAAAAATTTTTTTTTGGTTGTTCCATTTTGCCCGGCATTCCCCTATATATATATTTGTGGAGACACACGTATTCTCAAAAGAAGAAGAAAGTATAGGCAAGGGGTTTTCGCTTCGTGTCCAAAGAAATTACACATTCAAATCGAACATTTATTTTTTAGTAAGTTTTTGAACCCGTGTTGAAGTTTAATTTATGATGTAATAAAATATCAATCTCTAAAAATCAAAAGTAGGCTCATTTTAAAGAGGAACATCGATGTATATAATAAAACTATTATTATTATTTTTTCGAAGTATTATTTCACAAGATAAAACCAGAATTAAAAATGATGACGTCACAGACAGCTGACTCAAAAAAGAAAGGATTACATTAACAAGTTTTTTCTTGACGCGAACCATCTATCGTTTCTAACAAGACTATAATATTCAATATTATAAACATTTTTTTTTTTAACAAGATTTTTTTTTTCTTTCAACAAACTATTTATTATTTAAAGAAAGAAATTTTGTTTTATTCACAACCACTTTTTGCCAGCAAGTTTATTTCTAACATCAATAATTATTCTTCTTTTTTCATCAAAAAATTTTCTCAGTGTATTCTGATAAATTTTTATTTATTTGTGAAGATTTTGACACGGTTTTGATATACACATATATATCTTTATACTTTTCATTTGGAAAAGTCAAACTCGTGATAAATTGTGACAGTACATGCAAAATGATGACTGAACTAATCCGTACAAACGTAAAAAAGACAATATGACACTACGTCGGCGGAAAAAGATAAAAATTAGAGCACATGCAAGCGTTTGACAAGTTCAAGCTTGTTTTTCGATTGATTGGCTAGTTCGTTTTCTATTTGCTTGATTCTTTTTGTTTTTTTGTTTTCAAACGTCTGGATAGTAAAATGTTCAGATACTTACTTCAGATAACAGAGAGTTGGGAAGATGGAGGTTCAGATAATCGATGCTCTATTGTATTGTATACATTTATAGTATTAATAATAATTGAATAAATATGGTATCGGTAGTGAAATCATTGAAATAAATAATAATCATAATAATAATATACATAATGACGAGAGTGTTCAAAATATGAACATCAATAAAATTATTGATATTTTTTTTTTCCGAATATTATTATTATTATGAATTGTCATCAATATTCATATTTTCAATATTATTTTCATAAATATTATAACTAATATCAAGATTATTATCGTTATTATTAACATTGTTGATATTATTATTAGTATAAGTAATAAATTCTTTGATACTAACATTATTAATCGATAAATTGTTAATATTATTGAAATTATCACAAATTTGGAGGTCAGAGATGAGATCAGTGAGAAGAAAAATGGCAATAAGTCGAAAAAATGAAAGATCCAGATGATTGCGATTTTTTATTTTAAAAAAAATGAAACTAAAACAAAACAAAATCGTACTTCTCATAAAAAAAATTTTGTTTTTTATTAGAAACTATGAGAAAATCTCTTGCTTTATGATTCTTTTTTGTTTACTTCGTCACTTGTCAGTCTATCCACATCAAAATCGAACCAAGCAGACTGCGACAAGAAATTTACTTTTCTCGCAGGAACTGCTAGCACACACATTTTTTTTTCTATTTTACCCAATCAATTAATCAATCGATACATTTACTTATTTATTACATTCATTTTTCATGTATAGCAGATAAATACAAATCGTATCGAAACTCGATTTCGAACAATTGAAGGACAATCTGGAGCATTTCAAATATATGTAACAACTCAAACACCTCCAAAAGCATGTCGAAAAATTCGAATACCAATTCATGCACTGTCACTCCATGCACGCCTTTCTTCAGATAGTGAAACCAGTGACAGGTATTCTACTGATCATTTTAATAAGCTAGAGCTTAATGGGAACTTTTCAGTTTCTGAAATGCATGCTTGGCTTTCATTGGTTCTTCCTGATATCCCAGAGCGTCCGAATTTACAAAATGGCGAAGCAACTTTGAAATATATTTCAACTTTTACCAGAGCTTTACTTATATGTACATACAAAAAAGGGAATACAGTGGTTTTGAGTGAAAATATCAAAAGTATTATTATTATGAAAGATCTATTGACGAAGGAAGGAACTAAGAGGAAAATCAAATTAGATATTTTTTGTGATTTGGCTGATAAAAGTATAGAAAGAGTTTTAGAGCTTATTCTACCAAGATTTGAAGCTGCTCATATTCTAACAGAGAAATTAGAAATATTAGAAGCTTTGCAAGAGATGGAAATGAAGGTTTATTCTGAAAATTTGAGCTCAGAGTTTCGAGAATTATTGAAAGAAGAAGATGTCTTAAAACTTCAAATGATCAAGTACCCAAAGATCCTCGCTAGACTTCATGAGACCCTGACAGATTTATTCGTATATTGGGAAAAAGGAGAAGCTTCAGAAAGGTAACTTAAGCTTGATTGACTTTCATAACGATAACTAAAAACGTTGGTGTTTGAATCGGTTGAACAAATCCGAGTTTGATTTATAGTGGAATCACTTTTTTTTAATTTAACACGAACACTATTATGATTGTTGTATTCCATATGTTTCATGCTTCAAACGGCCAAAAGACAGTAACAAGAAATAAACTTCAAAATATTTTCTCTCGGCTGTTTGACACGAGCACTATTATGGTTGTTATCTTCGATATGTTTCTTGTTCCAAACGCAGAGGGAGTTTTTAAAGAAATAAACTTCTGAAGTTATGGCATAAGGGTGTTGATTTGAACTGTCGCATATTTTATTAGGAACAGGCTTTTAAAGGAACCAATTTTTCGTTTGATAAAAACGGGTTTATTTTTTATTCAAACTAAAATTACATTAAGAGTGTTCACGGAAAAAAATATAAAAAAATAATTAATTTGTTAGTGACTATTTACGTTGTTGTTTACCTAATGAAGATTCTAAATTGAAATTTTATTTTTTTGTTTCCTTGACTGAATAACATAACAGGATTTCAAACTGAGGACTTTGAGGGTGAGAGTCAGCCATGCTATTCTGTCGATCGCGAGAGCGAATGTAAAATACAAATTTTATTTCTGATACATAAAAAAAAAATTGGACTTTTCGGAAATAATTTTTTTTTTTTTTGAATGATAACTTGTTATTTTTCGATAATAATGTGTTTTTATTATTAATATTTTTTTTATCAATGTTTTTTTTCAACCTGAAACTCAAAATTAATCATTTTTAATATCGAAGAATAATTATATTTTTTTATAAAGTAATTTTTGATCTGAAAATAAAAAAAAATGCAGCATATAGCATGAGGACCAGATATTGGAATAAATAAATAAATTAATAAATGAAACTTATGTACATGTAGGAGTATGAAAAGAGAGAGAATATGGATGAATGTGAGTGTGAGTGAGAAGGGTTTGGCGGAACGTTGAAAATAATAATAAAAAAAGAGAAATCAGAAAAAATGTTTGAAGTTTAGAATAACCGAGAAAATGAAAGACCAATGGTCCGGTTAGACGAAGTAATCAGGTCACTGGAGAAATTTAGTGGTGAAAAAGGAGAAAATCTTAATTAATGGCTAGATAGATTTTTACAGTCGGCAGAAGAATACAGGTGGTTGGACTTATATAAAAAAATATACGCTGAACGGCTATTACAAAGTGCAGCCTTATTATTCATGAAGAGTGTCAAGGCGAAGACCTTGAGAAGATGAAAAGAGCTACTAATGGAGAAATTCGCTGACTCAATGGATAGCGGAAAAGTGCACCAACAATTAGCCGCGGTAGAAAAGAAGAAAGATAAGACATATTTGGCATACGTGTATCGTGCTACAGAGATTGCAAGTCACGCACCTGTAATAGAGATCTTGGTGATGATAAGATATATTATCGCAAGGATAAAAGACGATAAAGCGCATAAAGCGGTACTCTATGGTGCAAAAACTGTTAAAGAAGTAAGCTATATGAGGAATTAAAACTCAGTAGCCAAAGGAACTGGGCACAAAAGAAGATGCCGGAAAACGAAAAAACGAAGAAACGAATACAAAAGATGGGAAAAATAAAGACAAAAGATATAAAAGTTGTCATGCCTGTGGCAGTGAAGGGCATCAAGCTATAGACTGCCCAGACAAAAGCAAAAGAAAAGTAGCGACGACAAAAATCATGAAGCAAAACCAAAAGTCCACAGTGTGAGGGCAGTTGGTCAAAGTCAGCCTATACGTTCGTCTCGGCGCACCGCCTTTAGAACAAAAGAAGTTGATTTTTAGTGGTATGGGGTCGTCTAGCATGTGTACGTTAGGTCGATTCAATTCAAACGTGGAGATAGATGGGTTTTATTTTCCGTTAAACATTGATATTGTCACTGATGAATGGGTAGGACATGATTTCTTGATCGGTGGAGATTTATCGCTAACTCACATTGAAGATAAGAAAATTAAAGACGAAGTGCAAAGGTTGGTAGAACAATATGAGCCCAAGAAGACAACGGATACCAATGCAAAAATGCGTATAATCCTCAAAGACGACTTGCCAGTCGTTCAAAGCCCAAAGAGGCTCTCGGCTGAGCAGAGAAAGAAAATAAACGAAATAACGGAGGATTGGGAAAAAAGAAGAATTATCAGAAAAAGCAACTCTGAATATTCTAGTCCTGTTGGACCAGTACAGAAGAGAAACAGAGAAATACGATTGTGCGTTGACTACAGAACGATGAACAAAAAAATAATAAGAGATCGCAACCCACTGCCGTTGATTGAAGATCAATTGAATAGGTTGCAAGACGCAAGCATTTTGAGCACATCGGTTCTAAAGGATGGTTTTTTCCATGTGCCAATAGAAGAAGACAGCATTAAGTATACGGCTTTTGTGACACCCGATGGGCAGTATGAAATTTTAATGGTTCCTTTTGGAATGAGTATTTCGCCATCAGTTTTTCGAACGTTTATACGCGCAGTCTTCAAAGATATTCCATCAACTTCAGAGGGCGAAGCGATGGAGAAACTAAAAGAAGTGTTAAATACAGCGCAGAAGCATGGATTAATTATTAACTAGAAGAAGTGTGAACTGTTAGTAACACAAGTGAATTATTTGGGTTATGTGGTCGAAAGAGGATGCATCAGGCTATCGGATGATAAAACAAAAGCAGTGAAGAATTTTTCTGTTCCAAATACAGTTAATAAAATACAAAGTTTTTTGGGGTTGACAGGGTATTTTCGAAAATTTATACCTCAGTACTCTTTAATTGCAAGGCCTTTATCAGATTTACTACGAGACGGTGTTAAATTCCAATTTGGGTAACAACAAGAGGCAGCGTCCCAGCAATTAAAAAATGCGTTGACAGATAAACCAGTACTAAAGCTGTATCGGCAAGAGGCGGAGATACAGTTACATACAGATGCATGTAGAGAAGGTCTAGGGGCAACACTTATGCTAAAAGACAGTGAAGATGGAAAATTTCATCCAGTGTATTTTGCCAGTTGGAAGACGGCACCAACACAAGAAGAGCTTATCACAGCATTCGAATAAAATCGCACGAAAATAAGGGCTGAGGCGATAGAAGCATTAATAAAAGTACAAAGAGAAAATAAAAAGTCTTTTAACAAGAAGAGGGTTAAGGTGAAAGTCTGTAAAAAAGGATACATTGTTGCAATCAAGCGAACTCAATTCGGACCAGGTTCGAAAGTGCATACACCGTTCCTGGGCCTATACAAAGTTACGAAGACATTGAGAAACAATATATATATTGTAGAAAAAGCATGAAGGGGCAATAAAAACGAGTACAGCTGCTGATTTCATGAATCCATGGGCTCAGTGGGCATCAGCTAAAGTAGGAGGAGTAGAAGAAGACGATGAAGATAAAACTGCATCAGAAGAGGAGAGTGGCATCTAGAACGATGTCATGACGCAAACTTATGTGCATGTAGGAGTATGAAAAGAGAGAGAATGTGGATGAATGTAAGTGTGAGTGAGAAGGGTTTGGCGGAACGTTGAAAATTATAATAAAAAAAGAGAAATCAGAAAGAATGTTTGAAGTTTAGAATAACCGAGAGAATCAACGGGGTGTTTAGTATGAATGATTTGTCTGTGGAAATATTAGCTATGCTTGGGGTAAAACATGGGTTATAGAAAATATAAAAGAAAAAATAGTTATATTACCGAATAAATGTGCAAGATATTGTCCAGGTTTAAAAAGTTCTAAGAAGGCTGAATGAATGAAGTTTCAGGTAAAAGAATAAGAGTCGTGAAGAAGAACGACAGTTGATAAGAAGACGGAAGGGGACGGTCAAAAGTTGTTTCGAATGGGACGAATTGAATAAATGTATTTAAATATGAACGAGACAAACTGGTTTGTGGTAAGGGTGTCGTTTTATAATAAAAAACGAAGTTAGAATTAAAATAACAATACCTAGGCATTGATTTACAAAAAAAATAAACAACAAATATTCTTATATTATTGCGAAATTTCGTTGAATTCGAAATTTAAGGACAGTTTCAACTCAGTTTCATTTCGCCAGTGTGAAAGTCAATTCCGTTTCGTTTAAAAAAGTCGAAACGAAACTATAACGAAACGAAATTATGTCGGTTTCGTGTCCAGCTTTACAGAGAAATGAAAAATTGATAAATTTATTGTTATTATTATTAAGAATATTAATGATAAAGAAGGATTTATGATTGAGGATAAGATCAAGGTTCCTTTAAATACGGATGAATCAATCTCATTGATCAATAACTACTAAGGCTCAATGGTCTAAATTGAGATGTCACTAAAGTGGAGATGTAACCTGCATGATCATTTCTCCGGCTCAATTATTTCTCCAAAATGAGCTTCCAGACACTATCCGTTCTTCAGCTATTTTTTAATGATAATTTTTATTGAAATAGCTGGAATTGAATGAATCTTACGGAAAGATTCAGCCTAAAGAATAATTCCTAAGGGAATACTTTAGCCGGGGATATCGATACTAAGGTGACATCTCACCCTTAGCTTTATCTCAGCTTTAACTACATCACTATGTCAGCCTTTGAAATTATTTATTAAAAAAAAAAATTATCAAGAACTAATGGCCGAGGAATTAATGTAGCCTGAATACTTATTTCCGGAAAAATACTTCATCCGGAGAAATTGTTATTACGGCTGCATCTCTCTCTAGCTACATATTATCCCTCGCTGCATTTTATCACTAGATACATGTCTACTTCAGTCATATGTCCTTGGTAATTATTTAATTCCTCGGTTAATCGTCTTAAATAATTCTCTTTTCAATTATTAATTAGCAATGCTAAATGGCTGTGATAGAGATGTAGTTGGGATAAAGGTAAGAATGTGATGTAGCCTGAATGATAATATTTCCGGCTGAATAATTTCTTCGATAATTTACACTTAGGATTTATCTTAGCGACATCTTTCCTTTAGCTACATTTCAGCACTTGCTATTTGTCCTCGGTAATTATGGTTTTGAAAAAAATATTAGGGACAATCGGCCGAGGTATTGATATAGCCCGAAAGCTGATTTTCGAAAAAATAATTTGGCCTGAAAAATTATCGTTCGGACTGTATACTACCTGAGCTACATAATAGTAGAGCAAGAAAAAAATTTTCCGTTATTACATCATGCTTTGCGAGTATATTTTCACCGGTGATAAAAACAACTTCCGAAAGGCGAACAATTTTCAAAAACTGGAACCCCGATAAAAAAAAATCAATAAATAAAAACCTCCAATACAATATAGTTTGATGAAAAAAAAAACCCGTTTGTAGCAAACAATAAATGAATTTTTCCAAGACCCTGCTTGTTCATAACAAAAACTAATTCGCGATTCGCGTAATTTATTATCATTATTGTTTTCATTAAGTAATTCATCGTTCGGAAAAAACATTGTAGCATTTTAAATGAATGACAATTTTTTTTGTTTACGAACGACAATTGTTAAAATCAATTCCCGTGTGGCATAACTTTAGAAATATATTTCTTTGCCGTTCAAAACGAGAGACTGATGAAATACAAAAATCATAATAGTGTTAGTGTCAAAGAGTAGGGTGGATTACGGTTAGAAGTTTTTTTCTTAAGGGGAAAGAGTACTTTTTTTTTTTGGGAAATTGTATCCTCTATTTATCGATGGGGCGATTCTTTCCCCATCTATGGGTTACACAAAAAAAATTGCAAACCAATACTTCGGATCAACCGGTAAAAATTTAGATCAGAAATAACCATGCAATCAGAAATATTATTTTTTATTTTTTCTTATATACATATTGTTGAAAATGCATTATACATACAATAATAGATAGTCAATAACATTATCACTTCCACACTTGATTGTTCATAATCTCCAAGTTGTCAGTCGACATTCATCCAATTATTGTATAAATGATATTTCATTTACATTTCAACAATTAGATTTGAACAAACCTGGTTTCTTTGCATGCATATTATATTTGGAGTTTAAATATTATTGCGGCCAGTATGCATGCTGATAGTTCTGTCAAATTTTCATTCAGATTAATATGTGTGTATCGTAGTATAAACGTGTATAAAATGTTTCAGGGTATATTTTAGGATTTTTAAATGAAACAATTTTCTGTCTCTGATAAATACTTCAAAAACATGCACATTTAATATGTATTTGATTTATTTCTTATTCACGGAAAAAAATTCGCAACCAGCATACTATTTTTAAAATCATAAGTTTTATAAGACAACATGCAAATTAAATAATCCCCTATAATGATCTATTATATTTTGAACATAATATCATTGATTATACTATTGAATTTTATCGAGTTGAGAATCATGCAACTAATTTTTTTCCGTTGTTCAAAGATATTTTCATATCACAAGCTCAAAAAGAATCAAAATACTTTATAATACGTGCGATTATATTATGATAATAATTTTTTAATAATTTTTTAAATGCATGCACATGTATAATTCAATTGCAGTAAAATTTTCCATTGTTTGAAATCTTATTTGATATAACTTAGTGACTTATACTATTAGTCACTAAGATTTTGAATTATTTTGAATTGTTATCTGATTATTATAAATCATAATTCAAATTATGAGAAAATAGAATCCCAACACCAATTGTACCACTTTGTAGATTCAGCAAATTAAAACTCTAATGCAGAATGGCCAATATCGAACAAGCTTGTAAAGAAAGTATAGCAATTATTCATTTTGTATTGTGAATTAATTCAAATATCCGTGCACTTACTCATAAATATGCACTTTTACCCAATTACATGGCTAGCTTAAAATATTTCAAAGCTAATCATATCCAACACTTGGTGTACACTTTGTAGAACTATTTACTCAAAACTTCAATCCAAAATACAGAAGATTGGACGAGCCTATAAAAAAGTGTGGCAATTATTAATTTTGTATTATTTATCCATTTAAGTGCACTTACTTATAAATATATACTTTTACCAAATTACATGGGTTGCTCAAGTTAATTCAAAGCTAACCATATTTGTCAAATTATAGAAATAATTCATTCAAATCTGTCTTATTCTGATATTGGAACAATTGCCATATAAGTCACTGGCTTCCTCAAGCTGATAAACCTACACATTTATTTTCGTAAAAAAATATATATAATGTAGCGAGATAGAACTGTATGATGGTGCCGCTGCCTATTCTAATATAATTGTATGTGTGAGTAGTGGGAGAAAGGACGGAGAGAATTCACTGAACGGTGTGTAGGATTTTGTTGCTGGATTTTGTCAGTTGTATCTTGTGTCTCGTCACTTGTATCACTAACTTGTGCTTGTTACTTGTGCCTTGTATCGGCAAACAACACAATTGAAAATATATAACTTGGCCACGTTATTTGAACAAATTCAAATAGTAATTGCAATTCAATAAAATTAAATTATTCTTTCACTAATTGATTGTTGCAAACAACAATCAATATCAAACTGTAAACAACCATCAACATTTTAAATCATTGGTCATAAGTCAACACTGTCATTGGACATATACTTGGCCTGATCAGCCAAGCTTCTATAAGTAGGTGAATTTATTATAATAGTTATTTGCCACTTTTCTTAATTATATTTCATTTAATTGAATAATTTATAATAAAAACACGTGAGCTCGGGTTATTGTGAATAAAAATATAAAATCAAATAACGCAAGCTTACAATAATTCATAATCTGTTCGTTAATATTTATCAATATATCTAAGTTGCATGCAACACGCACATATTTCTTAAGAGTTGTGAATAAACAAATTAACAACCATTAATAAACAAATGAATGTTCTTAAACCTAAAAGTCAAACAACAATACCAACTTACCTTTGTAGTGCATCTATTTTTTAACTGACGGAAATAAACAAATTTTTGAAATTAATTTTTATAATTTTTTCCAACAAACACTGATAATTATTTTATTGTATTTTTTTAAACTATAACTTTTCAAGTATAAACATTGGCAGTGCACAATGATTATCAATGCATTTTATTCAGGGTGGTATCTATTCAGCGTTGACATTTCCGTGAGTTTTCCTGCTCTCTTTCTCTCTGGGCCTTGTGGTAGAAGCACACATATTTATTATACGTATATACAACTACAATAATAAATAGGGGAAAACATTTTTTTTTTCTCTGTGTGCCTTGAGGTAGCAGCATACATATATATATATATATATTAGATCTATTCAATTAATTGTTCATTTTTTTTTTTTGCCTCCCACCCGATTTAATCGATGTTTTCATTGGAATGAACAATTCCTACAAAGGATTTTTCTTTTTGATTTTTTTTGAAGTGTCTCATCAGTAAACAGTTTTTTCCGTATAATTAACATGTGATTACTGTGTACAATTTATTGAAACTGTCATAACTCTTTTATTTTTTAAGATAATTACTTCAATAAAAGCTCATTTTGAAGCTTTTAAAACGAGCTTTCCTTTGCACGAATAAATTTTTTTCGATAACTTAATTACTTTTTTTTTTATTTCAACAAATTCATCGATTATAATGAAATTTCAGCTTTCTGAAAACTAAAACTGTTACAACTTTCTTAATATTCAAAATTAATTAATTAATTTATTTATTTATTTGTTTTAATTCAGTCCAACAGATTGACCCATTGATAGGTACTGAATATGTGATTACTAGGTAATCAATAATATAAATTATTATAATTTAAATACAAAGTTATAATTTAATTACAAAGATTTTTTTTTTTTTCTTTTTTATTACAAACATTATATAAATATTTATTATTTGAAATTATATTAACTAAATCGGGATTAGTATCATGATGTAAGTGAGAAAGGAGAAAGAGGCAAAAAGCGATAGAAAATAATTAAAAAGGTAGCTAGATCTCATTATACAGAACTAAGTGTGAATAATTAGATATTCTTCAAACTGAAATAATAATTGTCTTTAAGATCTTTAGTTTCAAGTACACATTGAGTTAAGAATTCAGTAGATATGCCAGTATTTGTATCTAGTATCCTGTTTAGTAGGCATGATGATTGACAGACTTTGTTTACT
>JAPYYR010001550.1:0-14677 GCA_030523065.1 Aphidius colemani
TATGACGATGTGTAATGACACATGAAACAATTGAAAGAAATAAAAGATTGAGTAACAGATTGAATAAATATCATTCAATTAGTTTCTCAAATGAAAAATAAATTTTTAATTTGATGATTATGATTTGAAACAATCGATATAAATAAAAGTTATTGACTTTTTATTCTTGTGAAAAATATTGAATAAGATAGTTTTTTATTTTTCTTGATTTAGATAATTGAAATAATAAAACTGTCAAATTCAAAAAATTAAAAATTTGAATATAACGTTTCGAGAATTAGCGCCATGTATCAATTTTTCCGCCGAACTAAAAGTGAAACGCCATGTATCAATTTTTCCGCCGAACTAAAAGTGAAAAAAATTTAAAAAACATCATAGAACGTTTAATACAAACGTAGGCCACAACTTCCTGGATATCATAAGGGATTTTGAGGGCTATTTAATGATTCGGGCAAATCTTTTTCACAGTAGTATTAATTTTTAAAAATTATAAATTAAGAAATATATTTCAATACGAAACATTTGTTTCATTTAATATTTTTTTTTTTACGACATAAGCCTTGAACATCACCGTACTTGATAAAAAAAAATATTTTTTCTTTATAAATTACATTTAGTTATTTGACCTTGCGAAATATTATTTATAAAAAAAACAGTTTTTTAAAATATTTTTCAAGTAAAAAAATACTGCAGGAATTTTATTTTTTATTATTTTACATTTTATTACAAAAGCAAGTGTTTTAACTTGCAAAAAGACGATAAAAAAAACTTCCATATTTCCGTAAAATAATAAATAAAACAATAAAATTTATATTTCAAAGCTTAGAATTGTATATTTTAAAAAAATTCTTGCCACATTCGTTTCGTTTTTTTAGGCATATTGTCATATTGAAAAATATTTTAAAACTAAACTGAGGTAATTTTTTTTTACAACAATGAAAATCTGCTCCTTACTATTATCAGTGGGGGTGCTAATACCACTGTTTGAATTTGGAACAACTGGAAATTCGAGTAAATATTTTTTATTAATTTTAAATAATTAAAAACATTGAAAATTTCCTTATATTTTCTTTTTGAAGAGCCAGGATATCAGTACGATGTTCTTCTAGGCGGAGAATCAGATTCACCTTTAAAAACTCAAGCAATGAAAACATTGACTGATTTAAATCTTAACGTTACTGAAAATGTGAGTAATAATAATAATAAAAATAATAATACGTTTGTGATAAAGATGTAAAGGAAATTTATCCCTCAAGTCCTAAATAAACAGCTCATTTTAGGCACCCTGTTCATCTTAGCTTTTCTTTCCTTATAATCTGTTTTTATTTTTGAATAAATAGCACGATAGTATGACAATCAAGGAGAGAAATGAAGCGATTGAAAAATCAAAAATATTATTGTATGTTTTGGACAAAAGTTCACGTAATTCTCTCACCATGAATGAAGTAGCCTATTTATTAGGAAAACGTTGTGGTTCATTGATCGTTGTTTTTACATTGTACGGATTAAATCAAATGATTCAAAGCGAAAAACTATCAAATGAGTATGTATATTATCCAGAATAGAAAAAAAAAAAGAACAACAAACACCCAAATTTTCTAAATATATTTGTTTAAAAACGTTTTTAGAGAACGTTATGATTTGAATTATGGGATGGATGTACTCCAGTATCTGGCTCTCAGACATCATGTAAAAATATTCCAAACTTTGGATAGTGCAATTGACTATATTCGAACGGTAATTATAATAATAATTTATATAAAAAATATATTTAAAATACATGCATAGATTAGATTAGAGAAAACAAAATAAAAACTGTTAAAAATAATTTTTAAATTAAATCAAGGCTTTTCATAATGTTGAAACAAATGATAATGATGATGACGATTTATTGGACGAACAATGCATGTCAGTGTATGTATATTTGAAATAAATTTTAAATAAAATTATAATTATTCATAATTAATATGATTATTTTCATTAAACAGGATGAAAGAAGATATAGAAGATGCTGAAGACGATATATTTGAAGAGACGACTACTGAGTATGTATAATTTTTTAAAACTAATTTAAAAGTATTTTCCTTAATTTTTATTGTAAATTTATTTATTATAATATTAAATAATGATAAACAATATAATTTTATTTTTACCTAGAACAATAGAAGTTACTACAATAACCGAGAAGACAACGACATACCAGGAAGATACTGACTTCTTTTCGTCACAAAGAAGACGACGATCACCTGAAAATGAGTTCGTAAATTTATAATTAAATGATATTATTATTCACAAGTGACATCACTGTATAAATGAATAAAAATTAAAACAATATTAATTGTTTTAATGTATATTTTTATTTTTATTTAGAGGGACAAGTGATGATGAGGATAGCCAAACTACCAGTGATGATGATGACGATGATAATGATGATGACGACGATGATGATGATGATTACTTATCCGATCAATGTGAAATAGAAACAGATTTTGATCTTCATGATACAATTGTCCCTCGATATAATTCAATAATTAATCAGGCAAATAAAGATCCTAATCTCGATGAGCTGTTTGCCAAAGCCCTCGAACGTCAAAACGAAATTCATCAACACTCCTTGGACAAAGTGGATCCCAAATATGTAAATATCCAAAAAAAAACTAGGCTTTTATTAACAAATAACTTGTTTATTTTATCAACTAATATTAATTTATAATTTTTATAAACTTAAAGGCATGGAATGAACTTCAAGCGTCTAGAATTTGTCCTGAATTTCTTCCAATAACACAAGAACGACTTAAAGCATCACGTATGTAGACAAATACTCATAAATAATTTAATTGTTTAATTATTTTTTATTTTTTATTAACCAGCTAATCCGATTGACAAAAAAGCCTTTGAATTAATTGCTAAAGATTGCATGAATTTTCAAAAAGAAACAGCCGGTACATGCAAAGGTAAAATATAATTTTTAAATTATTCAAAAAACTTTTTGTAAATATAAAATTTTTTTAAAAAGCTTGGGGTGATGGAAATGCCGGGAAAAAAAGTAGCTTATATTATGGAGCTTTTAATCTAAACACAACAGAGAAACCAAAATATTGTGAAGCATTGACAGAGTGAGTATTAAAATTAGTTGATTTTATATTTTTGTTATTTTTCTCTATTAATGTGTTTTTTTTTAATTTTTTAATTAGTAAAAATGTTTTATGCTACGCCCCAAATTTAAACTACTATGATATATCACAGATGTCGATTGAAATTGAGCATCTAAATAGCTCGAGATCGAAACTATTTATGTTACCTCGTAACAACTATGCTACTGGACTCACATTGATGGTATCTTATTTGATCGGAGTGAAAGCAGATAAATTATTTTTATATTTACCTAAAATTAACATAACCAAGGATGACAACTCAAAACGCGTAAGATGGATTTGTAATATATTTTAATGATAATGTATTTTATTTTATATTTATTTTCATATTTATTTCAAGTTCACACCGATATCTGTCAGCGATTATAATCGAGGAAGAGTATACTTATATCATCTTGCCAATTCAACAGGTGTAAAAATGTATACTAAAAATCACGAGGCACTAGAAGCTGCAATAAGTGGATCTAAACTTCTCACAACTAATTAAAAAAAAAAAATAATAATACGAATTTTTAAATTTATTATTATCAATAAATTCATTAAAAAATTTACTTGAAAATTATTTTATGAAATTAAAATTCAGCTTAATGTACAACGTGCTTGTTAATATTATTAAATTGATTTTTTTTTGTCATGAAAATAAAATAATTTTAAAAAATATATAAATAATAAATATAAAAATATTTATGGATTAAAATTTTGAAAATAAAAATAACTATTTTAATGTGGATCTACAGGATATTCTTTATGACGAAAATTTAATTTAAAAAAAAAAAAATAACATCAATAAGTAGATGACGAATTAACGATTAAATAATATTATTTTTTTTTTTTATTTCATTACAACAACTGATGGATCAACAAACACTCGTATGATTGAAAAAAAAAAAACAAAAAAAAATTATGAACAGCAACATACATATAAATTCATTTATTTTAAAATTCCCCTGTGAAAATTTTTCGTCTATTTTTATATTTTTTCATTCAATCATGAATTATTTGTTTAAATATATTTTTTTTTTTCCGACTATGATTGATGGTGCGAGGTATACAGAGTGAGGTATAACGGTGTGTGATAATGATCTTTGTAAAACGAGTGATATTTCATCAAATAAAAAAATAAAAAATTAATGCAGCGTAAAAAATTAATTGAAATAAATGAAAAATACATGCAAAAGTTATACCAATAAAGAAGGAAAAAATAAATAAATTAATTGCTTCAAAAAAATTAATTATTTTTATCATAAATTTTTCTTTTTTAATTCAATTTTGTTTTTTTTTTTGCGCAATTTTTTTTTTTTATCATCAACAAGAGAACAACAGTTGAAAAGAAATTGAAATTACTAAAAACACTAATTTGTTTAAAAGATGAAGAATTTTCTCAGTATTTTTTTTGTGTTTTTTTGTTTTTTTTTTTCAAGTCAAATTCATAAATTTCACAATTAATAAGAATAAGAATAAATTAGAGGTTTTTTTTCTTTGAAATTTTCTTTTTTTCGCTTCTTATTATTATTATTTTTTGGTTTTTTAATTAAATATAGGAACTATGTCGTCAGAGTAGATAAAGAGACCAATTACGTAAAACGTTCTAGGTCTAGACTCTATAAATGCAACAGATTCAAAGAGAAAGTTGTGTCGATAATTAGAGTAATAATAATGATAATCATGCTGACCTAAAGATCAAGATATTAATTTTTTTTTTTTCGTTAATTTCATTAGCTACTTATGTGATCATATGGACATTTTTCATCATTTAAATTTTGATATTTTTATAATATTTTTTTGTTTTTTAAATTCACACAATTCATTGGTGAATAAGTGACTCGATATAATTGAATTTTGTCTCAAACTTAGAGGCATTATATTAAATTTTAAATAAAATAAATAAAATATTATGTTGATACGTTGTAAAGAGGCTCATTCGATATTATTTTTTTTTTAATTTTTTGTTTTGTTCAGTCTAGGGATGTTGTACAAGTTTATCATCTGTAATTTTATATTAATTATATATTTTTTTTTTTTTTCTTTTCTCAGTTGTTCTTTGTGTTTAAACTTAATTGAGGCCAAAAATCGTACATTATTTCTTTTCTTATTCTAATCAACTTATTTACTCCTACGTCTGTGTTGTTTTTTAAATATATTTTCTATTTTTTTTATAACTTTTCGATTTGTCATTCATTTTGTTTCTTTTTTTGTATATATTTTATTAGCGTGCATATTTACAACAAAAATATTATTTATTTAATTATTTAAATTATCATCAATATTTTATTCAACAAAATACGAACAACTGAGGCTAACAATACAATTATTTTTCAATTATTAAATTATTTCTATGTGTAATGCAAATTAAAATTTTAATTTATTCAACTCAAATTAAATGGTTTAATTAGTGCAAAATATTTTCTTTGTATTTTATATTTTTCAATCGGTTCAATTTTACCCTGGGCGTACTTCTTTTCCAAGCAAAATTTACTTTATCTTTCACTTTTAATATTGTGATACGCATATTTTATATTTATTTATTATTATTTTTATTATTATTATTATATAAAAAGTATTATCGCACTCTCGATTTAGTATTACGTTTAACAATCCCACTAATGTTTTTATTTATGTCATTTTATTTTTATTCGTATGATTTTTAATCGTTTAATTTTTATTTACAACAAAATTGGATTGTATTTTTTTTTATTTATTTTATTCATTTTTAAGCGTTTCACATACGGCAAATTATTAAATCAAACAATTTTGTTTTTAAGCATCATCAAACTAGCACTCGATATTTTTTTTTTTTTTTAATTTCCTTCAAGGTACTTATTTTTCACTGAATTTAAGCAATTTTTTTTTCATTTTCTTTTATTTCTTTTGCCACTCTTTCCTTGTCATCACTCATTCTATTTATTTTTTTTTTTTATTTTTATTATTTTTTTTTTTTAGAAAGCAATATTATTCTCTCTAAAAATTATCTAGTTTTTTTTTTTTTTTTCAACAGTTAATTGCATAAAAATTGCAAATATTATTTTCACAAAAAAATTTTGTTTATCTACACCTATAATTTGTCTACACAAATATATTCAAATATATATATTTTTTTATTTTGCAGACTCTTATGAATTTTTTTTTTTAATTTTATTTGTTCCGTTAGTTAAATTTTCGATTTAACAAAATTTGGTTAATTTGGTTAATTATTATAATTATACGAGTTTCGATGTGTCCCTTCATCTAGATATTTTTCTTTATTATATTTTTTAATTTTTTCCAATTGCAATTGTCAAATATATTTTCACATTTGGCCTTTTATTTTATTTCTTACTCAAAACACGTTTTCTTTAACTCTAATTCTGCAGGTTAAAACTTGACTCAATTATTTTTCTCATTTATTTATCCAATTCAAAATACATTTTATTCTATTTTATTTATTTTTTTACTTTCAATGTGATTTCATAAAACTTTCCGTACTTCCCTGAGTTAACAGCGGATCGACATCGAAGTTGGTTTATTTTTAATTTTAATTTCATCACAAAATGTGATTTAATTTTTTGGTTTATTTATTGTAACAATAGCACAAATGTGCATTCTAGGCAATTATGGATTTTAGTATATCATGCAACGTTTTTAAAAATTGTTTTTATTTTCGTTATTATTTAATTATTTATTTGTCGTTGATAAGTATTTGTTGATTAAATTCTTGATATTTTCGTTGCTGATTAAATACAAGTCACAATAAAATAAAATGACTATTAAAAAATCTAATTTAAAACCAACTGGCACCACCAAATTTACCAGACAATCCACCAATTCCTTTACCAAACATACTTCCAACTTTACCAACAACATTTGATGATACATTTGTCAAATTTGATAAGACATTTGCATCTTCTGAATTTTCAACAATTGTTACTTTTGTTTTTGGTCTCTCCACATCATCACCATCACCATTTTCAGATAATCCACTGTAATAATTCATGAAAAATATTAATTAAATCAGCTATTACTAATCATTTTATTTAACATAAATTAAATTCAATTAAAAAATTAACTTACTCATCATTTTGAGCGCTCATTGATAAGGCACAAGTTGCTTCTTCTGTTTGCATTCTCTGTGCAATTGCTTGATATGTTTTTGAGTTTAATTTATCTTCCATAACACCTTGAAGCTCAAAATTAGAGTATATTTTTTTCATCATATGAGCAAGACAAGTACACTGATACAAATGTAAGCTGTGATCCATTCTTTCTGTAAGCCAGTTGCACAACAATTGTATTTGTGCGGTATACCACAGCTAAAATGAATAAAAAAACATATCAAAATGAAAATTAAATAGCAGAAATGAACATGAAAAAAATAATTTTTATTTTATATCAAATGTACCTCAAAGAAATTCAATATCCACAGTTCATCGATGACTTTGCCATGTATTTGATCCATACAATTATTAGCAAAATTAACGTATGCTTGACCCATTTCTTTTCCACTTCCCGAAACCTTCTGAAAGGTATTTTTTTTTTTTTTTTAAATTAATAACAAGAGTTTTTTTTTAATTATCACATTATTATTTTTATTCATACCGTAAAGCTGAGTATTGAACCGATAAAAGAGCCCTCATCGTAGCGTGATAATTTTGAGAGGGTTGCTTCCAACACTGCAATGAGCTTATTTATCAAACCTTGAGTCATTTGAGTAGATGTTTTATCGAGAAGATCGTCAATTTTACTATGATATTGATGCTAAAAAATAGATTAATAAACCAATAAAAATATTGATAAAAACATTTAATAAATATAAAAAAACTACAGCGCATTTATTTTGTATGATAAAAAAGCTATTTAGCATCAATAAAAACTACTGTAATTTGCTATATTGAAAATGATTTATTAAAATGAAAAAAAAAGTATCTACATTACCCAAAGTCAATTGAATTGATATTTCATATTTATTATTATTCAATTATTATTATTTAATTATTAAATTATTAACTTACCACATCAATTTCATCAATTGTGCAAAGTTTAAAGCTTTGATTTTTTCCATCCAGTATGACATTAATCATTGCACACATTTCAGATGGGATAATATAATCAGTTGATATAAATGTAACACCTTTTTTGAGCCATTGTTGAAATGCCGTATCTGTTTTAGTGATACATGATTCAATCATATCTGATGCCATTAACTTTAAGCGTTGCTCAAGTTGTGTACGAAACTCTTGATCAGGCCAATGTAAACCACCAATAAATGATTGTAATGCATCAAGTTTCCAAAATAAATCTTCAGATGTTGCACAGCCATTTCCTTTAATTTCCCATCTTTCTTTTTCAAAACCTTTGTGAATTGATTGGGCTATTGATGTCTCCATAAGATCAACATATCTAACAACCAGAGGTGCAAATGTATCTCTGAGATGTTGATGAAATCTTCCATTTTTAAGATTATCTATTTTAATTTTTAAAAAATATACATTAATAACAAGAAGAAAAAAGATTAAAAGAAAAAAAAAAACAATTTAATAAATTTATAATTGAATAATATCCAGTAAAACTAATAGGTCACTCTCACCATCCATTCTGAGATAATCATTCAATATTTGAAAGAGTGGAAAGCTGTCCCATGTATCTGGTGGTTGTTCTGATAGTACTTTATCCATGTCAACAGCAAATAATGACCAGAAGATCTCAGCATGCTCCACCAGAAGATCGCTAAACCAGGCGAAAGCCTGTGGTGCGGTGTAGTAGGAGCGAAACGTGAAAATATTGGACGACAAACATTTACGGTGGGCATGTTATGTTTTGTTGAACTCTTGTTCGTAATGGTAGGTACGCCATTAACGAACACAGAGCTCTCGAGGACCCAGAAGACAATTTTTTAAATGCATTAACTATATATTTAAATTATCTAGATAAACTACAGTTGGCTGTCTAAATTTACTAAGTCAATATTTACATGAATCAAAATAAAACAAAATAACTATTGTGTTCTACAGTTTTTTTTTTAAAAACAAAGCAATAAATTAATAATGTCTTCTGAGGAGGATATTCAAACTCTTACCAAAGTTTGTTGAAGATGCATGCTTTAATTCCTCTACCTCGAAAGCCCTGTACAATCAACACTCAGTTCTAAAAACCTAACTAATACCTCCGAATAATGTTCTTCATTTTGTTGTAATAAATCAACACATAGCTCAGCAAGACGTATAAGATCATCAAGTTTTTTTCCAGGTGGTACACAAACATCACCATTAAAATCATCCTCAATTTTAGCTGCAGCTGATAGCCTGTCATAATTAACAAGTGCTGCATTTTCTAAGCATGATTTAATCATACTTCTAACTGCTTCTGGTAGTACTGGTGTTGCAATGTCTTTCATTAAAACACGTTCAAGTAATGAAAGAGTTGCTTTTAATGCACCTTCTGGTCTTCCAAATGGAAAACTATATCTATATTTTTTAAATTTCAATTTATAAAATAATTAATAACCAAAAAAAAAAATTGATTGTATTGTGACTATATAGCAGATAATCAATGAAAAGTCTTACCTGAAATTTGTAATTTGTTTTTCTAAAAGTTGTCGTAAACGTTCTTTGATCTCCTGGAATTTATCGCGTTCTTCGTGTGTGATGGATCCAACCCCATCTGGTCGAGTTCCATGAACATGACTAGCACAAAATGCAAAACTGTAATGAATCAAGGTTGGATCCATCATGCAACCACGTTCAGCTCGATCCAGAAGATCATTTAAATAACATAAATGTCGAAAACAACCACGAACACCATATCTTTAATGACAAAATAATTGTTAATAACAAAAATAATGAAAAAGTATTGTGTAAATATGTTAAAATTACCTAGCACAGTATTCATCTAGGACAAAGACTTGACCTGGTGAAAACCAGCCAAGTGAAGAGTATGGATCATTGAGTCTATAATCCAATGTCAAGTTTTGTAAAAATTTAAATAATGTTGCATGATCAAATTTACATGGATCAGCACTTATAAAATCTTCCATTCCATGTTTTCTCGCTCTATCAGCATCACCTTGAATTTTACTTATTGTTGAATTTTTATCAGCAACAGATACTGGTGGTGTTGGTTTATGTGATTGTCCAGTTGCTCTATACATTGCCATGACCCATAAATGACATTCATTTTCATCATCAGATGCATAAACAATATTGTCACCTTCACGTACAGCATTAAAAAAATATCTTCCACCTTCTAAATCTGTACCAACCATTAAATTTGCAGAAACGGCCTCGATATAGTCCACTGTATAGCCATCCAGCTGCATCATTTCCGACGGCTCGCTTTTTTTTTCTTTATACGAGCACATCGCAAAGGTGTACTGCGAGACCTGGACCAATACGTAGTACCGTTTCTTCCATTTTTTCCATACTGATTTACCCATTGCATAAAGATAACCACAGTGTTTCATATTCAATGGTTTATCCATACGACATGCTATTTTAATACGTAAATCTTGATCTGGACAATTTTTTGGTACTGTCATTCTGTGCCATTCTGGTACTTTTGTTGATAATGGATTTGGTCTTATGATAACTTTACCAAGTTCTTTATCTTCAAGTGCTAACATGGCAACATTTTCAGTATATAAACGTACTTTAACAACTGGCAATGGATGCATTGTTGAAAAATCACCCTGTGTATCCCACCTATTCATTTTAAATATATAAGAAAATCTGTAAATATTGAATTATTTTTATTATAAAACTCACATTGGTTTTGATGCTTCAGCTTGATCTGTTTGTAATTTTTCACCACCTTCAACTTCCATTGTACAATAAACAATACGATTTGGTGGTAAACTTTTGATACCTTTGACCTCCATGACAATAACTTCAAGTTGAAATGTCAAACCGACATCAGTTTTGGTAAGTTGCGGATCGGAATCAGCGGAGTCGCCCTCCAATTTAGCGAGAGAACCCTGGGTGCGGTAGCGGGAGCGATCACTACGACGCTTCAGCTTCTGCAGCCCGTATTTGCTGTCTATCGAACCCTTCGATACTGGTAATGATTCCAGATTTGTCATTAATAGATTGATAGACGACTTGAGTTCCTCGATGTAGAGCGACTCCATCTCTTTATGAAGGAACTTTGGCATGAGCTTTCGGTTCTGAAAAAAGCAAAAAAAAAAATCAACAATATCGTTTTTTTAATTTTAAATTAATTTATTATTTAAAAAAAATAATTGAAACGAATTCTTACATTTACCTTTTCCATTTCATTGACCCTCTGTATGCGACCGTCCAGCTCCCTCCTGATGGCGGCAGCTTGTTCATCAGCTGAGTCCAACAGGAGGGCGTTGAACAGAAGCTGATGCTCAAATTTTTTAATACCAAGTATTTGTTGAAACATATCATATAATTGTTCCTTCGAGAGTATTAATTCCGAATTTAAAGACTGCTGCTGCATCTTGGATGGCCTTTTATTATCCTCATCACCAGTACCTTTAAATATACAATCAAATTTGGCCAGCCATGATTTAAGTACAGTCTCTTTGCTCACTCCGTCGATTTCCGGGAGGCTGCGAACACGTTTTTCAACATTATTCCTGAATACCTCACGGAAGTCGTACTGGGAACAAGCACCGCTTTGCACCATTTGTATGACCCTTTCGGACTTTAAAAATACATCAAAATAATTCTGTATTGCATTGTGAAATGCTTCATCAGCAATTATTTGTGTTTCACCCTTCAAGAAAGCCTAAAAAAAAAATTTAATTGAAAAATCATTATTACCAATTGTTAAATAACTATTATATTTTCGTAACAAAAAGTCAAAAGCCATTTGAAAAAATAAGGAGTCCCTCCCGCCGGGAATCGAACCCGGATCTTTTGCATTCCGGGCAAACGTGACCTTTAGATAATATTATATTGAAAAAAACAAAAAAAAACTTCAACAAATCAAGTGACTATGCACTTTAATTTCATCTGATTTCAAATAGATCCAATGATTGCTCAGCATTGGCCCTGACGGAATTGCATTGATTATTTTCTTGTACGATGACAGGGAGCTTATGAAGGTCATGTGAACGATATTATGACCCATTAAATTTGCACAACAGGGTTTCTCGTGATATTAATGATACTCATTGTTCTAGGGTTTCATATATGTTTAAAATGAAATGGACAATTACAAGACTAAGCTTTTTTTAAAAAAAAAAAAAAGAAAAGCATTATCTTTTGTTAACGAAAAAAATAAATGATAATAATTCTGATAGTAAAAAAAGACATGCCTGAAAACGTGAGCACAAAGTCTCAAGTTGTTGTTTTGTTATTTTGGTTTGTCTCCGGGTCATGTCGGTGGGTTGTTTGGCATTGAATGGATATGCTATGCATCTAGATATAAAGACATAAAGCTGTATGCGAGTTTTTCTCTCCTCTTCCTCGCGTTCTTGTTTGTCCTGTGATAAAAAATCAATTTAAAATAATGAAAAAATATAATAAAATAACATGGTAATAATATAAATGTTATTAACTTGGAGATCAACTTCTGTTTTTTCACTGGCAGCAGATGGTGATGGACTTGTTGGTCTTTGTGCTGATTTATTATAATTTGTGACATCCTGACTGGCACTCATTGAGGGTGATAGCGAGTTTCTGGCACTGGATAAATTTGGCACATCCAGACCGGATACTGCTGTCTCCTGTTGTGTACCATAGTTTCCTTGACCGACAGGATGACCACGACCATGTGGACCATGTTGACTACCACCATGTTGACTACCACCATGTATACTGCCAGTTTGACTGTGACCACCGGGTGATGATGTTAGTCCTGTTGCTGTACCAACAGAACCACCTACACCACCAGCACCAGGAGCCATGCCACCACTACCGGGATGACGACGTGAGACATGACCACTTGGTACACGACCCCCGCCGCCACCTCCGTGATGAGTGCTCTGGTCCTCGTCGCTCTCCTCTTCCGAGGAGCTTGGATCAATCATTATCAAGACAAGTGCACCACCAGTCTTTAATCAATTCAACACTTTGATCTGCCGTTCTCAATTATACTAATGCGACAATTGCCGCTTCTTTTTATACTTTCTTTTTCCACTTTTTAAAACTTGAAACAAACAAAAGTACATATTTTCAATTATATTTTTATATTTAAATGCACTTTTAGGTGATTTTAAATTTTCTCAATGAATTCTATGTTATTTTTACTTTTTTTAGGGGATTAACGAAGCATACCTTTTGCATATAAAAAATGCTTTTAGCATTTGATTATTTCAACTAATGTAAATATATACTCGTATTTTTTTTACTTTTTACAATAAATTATACAAATTTTTAGAAATGTTTTTCTATCTTTTTAGTTGTGTTAAGTTTGTAAAAAAAAGTTGGAAAATTATTATTAATAGTAGAGTGATGATGTATATGAAAAAAAGCTCGTGTTATTTTTCTTGTTTACTAAAAAAGTGAAAATAAAATAAAAAAAACTATTGGTTTTTGTTTTTTCGTTTAATGATTTATGAGCTCATCCAATTTTCAACGAGACTCGTATATGAAAACTTTTATTATATATTTTCATTTTTACTCTGATTCTCTCTGCATTTGTCAATTTCAATTGCCCAAAACATCAGTCCCCAGAGAGACAAAATAAAAAACATGAATAAATTGTATTTTTCTATCAATTTTTTTATATTTGTTTTTTAAATTAAAAGAATAAATTGGAATTTTAAATTGATAAAATAATTTTAACACTATAGTTTTATTTGAAATATTTAAATGTAAAAATAAAAAGAAAGGAATTTTTTATTTATTTTAAATTCAATATTTTAACAGTAAAAAAAAATTTGTTTGAATAAAGTCAATACGAATTTTCATAGTTGTAACCCAGTAATGCTTATCCAGCAGGACTAGTGTCTGTCTAATTTTGGAAAATCAATATTCATTAAAACGACAGGCAATGTTATTTATTCAATGGATCTGCAGGTCACAAATTAAAATTGTCTGACAAATATTAATTGTATAATTACAAAAATATAAAAAAATAAATGAACAATTATTATTTTTAATTGTTGAGCTACAGAGCAAGTCCTTTCATAACAAAAAAAAAACAAAAAGTATTTTATTCTACGAGACAATAAAATACAGTAATTTTTAAATTAATAAATTTAATAAATTTCAAACAAACTCGATCCAACAACACGTATTAATATTTATCCTCATCTAAACTTTTTTAATTGTCTGCAAAATAAATTATTGCAGTTTGTTGATTTTGAAAAAAAAAAACAAAAACTTTTATTTCATATTTAACTGATATAATCTGCAAATAAATTATGCAAAATTTTGATAAACATTAAAACAACAATGATACATAAATTAATAAATTATATTAAAAAAAAAAAAGTAGATTAATCAAATTATTATTGATGAATTTTACAATAATACTTTTCTTTTTTTTCCAATTTGTTTAAAAATATAAAACAGCGAAAATTGATGTATCTGTATAATTTTCATGTTAAAAAACCGAATTAAAAAATAAAATAAAATACT
>JAPYYR010001551.1:0-14404 GCA_030523065.1 Aphidius colemani
AATTACATTTTCTATTAATTAATAATATATTATATTAAAAATATCTATTTAGCATCAAATAAATATAAATAAATTATTATTTTATTATTTTTAACAAATTTAAAAATTATAATTATGAAAAAAAAAATTGTTTTAATTGAAAAAAGCAATTTGTCTTTTCCATCTGTAGTAATAATAATAATCATCATTCGAGTGTCTAAAATTATTTTTTTATTATTATTTTCTAGACTTCATTATTGCAAAGTCAATGACACTGCAATTTTAATAAATAATTAGGACATTTTGACAGTTACAAGATGCATCAATGACATTTTATTTTTCTAACTGTTAAATTCTTCATCTGTTGTTGTTATTAATCATTCACGTTGTTAATAACAATATCAATTATTATTATTATAATTATAACAATAAAAATAAATTGAAAAAAAAAGAAAATATTAATTTTTTATTACCACATCTGTGCTCGTTCGTCGAAGTGCTCCAAAGGTCTGAAGGGATACAGCAGATTGTGCATCTTCTGTAACGTAAAAATAAAAAATAAATAAAATAATATAAAAATTAATGATAATACTAGTAATAATAATGATAAAAAAAAAAAAAATAGCTTATAGTCGGTTGAAGAAAATTTTGTAACAACCACAGATGTACAGAAAATTCCAGCGAACAATTTGGTAAAAATATTGTATATAACTTGTTTAACGTTAAATTTACAACAACCATTTTTTATTATTACTATTATTATTATTTTATTTTAAACAAAACGATTTATTTTCACAACAAAAATTTCATATATATATATATAAATTTAACGAGTCTCATAATGCGTTACATGCGTCTCGAAGAAAAGAATCTCCAGGCAAAATCTTTTAAGAGTTTAAAAGAGGAATTTCGATATCTGTATGATTTTTTTTCTACATATTTTTTTTTCTACAAAAAAATATAGTTACAAAACATCAGGATAACTATTTGCACCAAAAGGAAGGTTAGACATTCACGCACATCTAGAGAAAGTGTACGTTCACTTTGCTACTCAAAAAAAAAAAAAATCAGTGATCTTAAAACTGACCCTCCCAATCACTTTGATTTAATTTTTTATTTGATGATTTTTTTTTTATAATTGAGATACAGCAGATTATAGAAATACTGACATTTCCTGAGTGATTTTATTTTTATTTTTTAGACACAATATATCAGCCAACAGACGACCCAGAACTTGGGAAAGCTTGATATTGTTTGATGCTCGATCTTCACGTCTAATTGCTTGGAACGTTTGATACTACATCCAGAACTTTCATCCTTTCTCAATAAATAAATAATATTATTTTACATTTACATTCAATAATGTATCTATTTTTTTAAGTAATATTAAATATCAAATAAAGCAAAAATAATATCTTCCTGGATCACTTGTTACTACTTATTTTATTTATATACTTTTTTTATCTCAGTGCAATTCACTGATTTTATTTAATTTATTATTACTTTTTTATTACTTGGATTTCAACAAAGTTACTGGTTATTAACCACATTGTTTTTTTTTTTTATTTAATTTATTTATAGTACTGAAAATGGTTCCGGTTAATTTCTATCATCGTTGTGGGAAAGATTCTATATTAACAGTTTATAAACAATTTCGTTCATGATAAAGTGTTTTGTCGCAGTGTATTTTTTTATTTATTGTTTATATTATTATTATTGTTGATTTTTTCATTATATAATGATCATTTTATTGTTCGTTTTATTTATTTTTTACCGTTTTAATTTTAGTGTTAATACTGTTAATTTGTTTGCTAAAATTTTAATTTAAAAAGGATTATTTTTTGAGGTTTTAAAAATGCTGGGAATTTTTCTTTTTATTGTTATTTTTTTTAATGTTTTAAATGTGTTTTTATGTTGTTTTAAGAATAATGTTTTTTAAATGTTAATTAATATTTAATTCACAAAATAATTACGAGTTATATTATTTGTTGTTTATATTTTAAATTAAAATACATGAAAATTAAGGTAAATTATTATTGACAGTAGTAATTTTTTTTTCTGCTACTTTTTTACATTGTCTATTTTATTTTTATAAATAGTATTGTTTTCTGTAACCTAAATTTCATGATTATTACTTTGAAAGATACACTCTACCTAAATATAATTAAACATTTTATGTTTTCTTTACATTAATTGCACTACCTAAAAACCCAAATGAAAAACCAACATAATGTAAATTAAATAAACAAAGAAAAATAATTTAAAAATCGATTATAATATTTACAATCTAATAATCATCATGGCAAACAAATAAAAGGCATAAAGATAGTAAAAAAAAGTGGATATATGATTGCGTCCTTGACAAGAAAATTATTCTTCTGGGTCCTTCACAACTTCCGCAATGATTATCAAACGAATGTACTTTCAAAATGAAATAAAAATGTGAATTTAAAAAACATATTATACATGCAAATGTGTATTTTAAAATAGGCAAACCGTTGTTCCATCACAAAATAAATTCGATGCGTGTAACAAGCCAAGGCTTCATGTTGACACGAACCAACTCACAACATTTTTCATCAAGCTCATCAGTATTTATCCCAATGTACTTTCTTCATTCCATTGCCACTCTAACTTAACAAACTATTTTTCTTATTTCTGACATGTACAAACGACACAATCCCCTTTTTTTTTTTATTCTACTTTTTTAGCTATCTGTTTATCTTTTTAATTTTTTTTTTGTGCATTCTCTTGTAAATATATAATTTATATTTTTTTGAAATTCTACTCTTTCACTTTACGAGTGATTTAGATGCTTTCAAGAATCATGGTAATTCCACACGTGGTAGGTAAACACCAGTTCACACCATAAATGGCTGAATGAAAGTCCAGTTAAATTGATGGTAAATTCATTACAATTTTATATAATAAAAAAATAAATAAATATAGAATAATGTCCTAGTGATTTAATTGATTTAATTTCTATTTACTGGTTCCGGTTTGAATGTAGTTTATTTTATTAATAATTTATTTAGTTTAACATCATTGATTATAGAATTATTCATTTTTTAAATTCAAGAAAAGTTTATGATAGTAATTTAATGATAACTCGAGTTAAATATTAATTAATATATAATACGAAGGTATTTAAATTTTATATTATGGGTTTTTTTTAAATACGAGAATTTTTTTTTTTGCCTTGGTGAATCAGGCATTGAGGACAAATTTATTAACTCAGATACATCCTGTTAATGTTCTACATTTTATGGTAAAACTTACATTGTCGTTATTTTTTTTATTTGAAATTTTTTTTGTTGTTTACTTGGAGAAAAAGGAAATAAAAAATTTTATGGAAATTCAAAGTGAAGCTCTATATTTATAAATAAACATTTCTGATTATTTTTTTTTGCAACAAGTAAAATGTTGGCTTATCCAGCTAACCACAAATTTCCTGCTTGTATTTTTGCCATTAGTAATTAATTTATTCAAATAAATACTCTCAGAGATGCTGCTAATAATATTGTATACACTAAACAGAGCTAATAAACATTTTTAGATATTTTAAAAAAAATTACTGGTAATTTAATAAATAAATTTCATTGATGCATTTCTTTTGTTCAATAGGTCAATAAAAATACCAAATGATTTTTCTAATTAATTTTAATAAATTATCCTTGAAAAATAACAGCATAGAATCTAACAATTACTAGCTGATCTTTGTTAATTTAAAAAAACCACTAATTTATATTTACAGTAATTTTATGATTGAATTACATGAAAATTATTTGATTTGTTTATTATTTTTTCCATTCAAGTAATTATTTTATAGTATACTTAATTAGATGCAACACTGTGATAATTGATGTGAGTTCAGTGTTGGCTGCATATAATGAAGAAATAGAATGAAAAAAAAAACAAATAAATAATTTAAAAAAAAAAAAACACCGAGTGTTGATTAAAGCGGTGGACTAGACAGGCAAATGACTTCTGTACTAATTAGCAATGTTCGTGATTACACAAGCAAATGAGAGAAAACAAGAATAAAAAAACAAAAAAATAATTTTACTTTTGGAGAATAATGTTACCGTTATAAATTCAGACAGTATGTTAACTGGATCTTGTATAGTCTCCATTATTTTATTTTTTTAAAATAACTTCCTTGGCTGACCATGAAACTCACGTATACTCGGTTGATCTTTTTTAAAGATCAAGGGTTATACCTTCAACAACTTGTTGAATTAAAAAATTTTTAAATATATAATAATTAATCTAAAAAAAAATCTCTTTATATAAATGTAAAAAAAATTTTTTTATTATTTGAATTGTCTATTTTTTTTGTTGTTATTTTTTATGGCTAATTATTAATTGTTGTATATTATTTCGTTGAATAAATTTTTTCAATTATAATGATGCTGATGAAAGATAAATGAGCAAAATAATAAAAAGAAAAAAAAGTAAATTGGATATAAAATTTATTGATTTATTTAACGATCTTACCAGCTGATAGCTGATTACTTGATATATCATTTTCACTAGGTTGCAGACGAACTTCCATTTCACGTAGGCGTGAATGTAAATCTCTCGTGTGAAGAAAAAGAAATAATGTACTTGAAAGTGCTACAAGAGCAATAAGCTCACTGGTCCTAAAACAAAAAAAAAAAAAAAAATTAAAAACAACAGTTATTTAATAAATAAATGTCTAATTAAAAATACAAAGAAAAAATTAAAAATTAAAATCATCAAAGAAAAAATATAAATATTTAAAAATAAAGCAGTACACGAAAGTGCAATTAAAATTACATAAAATGTAAATTAAAATTACAAGAAATGAAAATTAAATTAACAAATATAAACAGAACAAAAAAAAAGTCTTCAAATAAGAATAAAAAAATTATAAAAAAATAACAATTAAAATTGCACAAAAATAAAATAGAAAAATAACATTTAAAAATTGCATTTCGTGTAAAAATTTAAATTTTCAAAGTGTTAATAAATTGAATGAATTAAATATCAAAAGCTAAATAATCAGTGCGTTCATAATTACAAATAAGGTGACAAGAATTTCACGACTGACCTGTTTTCATAACTAGAACATATTAAACTCACCCTTGAACTAAAAAGAATAATTATAAAGAAGTAAAAAAATATTTTCCACTTTGATGGGTGTGATAAGACCGCATACAATTTTTTTTTTTTAAATGATATAAAAAAGTGAGAAATAAATAACTAAAGACAAAACCGCTATAAGTTGTTTTACTTTTTTTATTTCCAACAAGTTTTTCACAGTAAAAATTCGTACTTTATTTTTAATTAAAAATTTTGATGACTAATAAATAATATATTTTTTCACTATTAAATAAATAAAATATATATCAATTTAATGATTATAAATTGAGTTATTGAAAGCTCATAAAAATTATTTGAAAAAAAATATAAAATCTCATTGAAAAAAATGTAATACAATAAATTATGAAACAAATTGGCTGAATCACGCAATTCTCGACAAGTAAATGCGAAAAAATGTAATAAAAAAAAAAATCTAATATGCAGGCGTGAAGATAAAGAATATATCAGTATAATTTTCAACAAAAGCCAAAGGGGGAATAGATGAAAACACGATGGGGGGATCCCATTATTTTAAACAACTCGACATTTCCGTGTCGAACGGACAAACGTGTAAAGATTGCTCGTTCCGTTAAGGTTTGTACCTGCCCATGGGAAATAAACAAAATATAAAAAATATATTTATATAAAAAAAATTATAAAATATAAAAAAAAATATATATAATCTTTAAAATGGCACTTTAAATACGTATCAACGGACTTTTAATCAAATATCGCAAATTTAATGCAAAAAAAAAATCATGGAAATACGGTACAAATGATAAAACCGTTTTATGCAAAGAAAAAATATTATTTTTAAATTTTTATCAATGAAATTTATTTATTGTATTGCTGAATTTTCAGTGAATAATTTAAAATTCTTTTTTTACATTTAAATACTTGTATAATGATAATAAAAATAAAAGAGTTTGAATTTTTTTATTTGCTATTTCTAAATTTTCTTTGTATTTTTAATTGAAAAAATTTTTAAATAGATGAAAATAAAATTTTTAGTTACATTAAATTATTATTAATATTATTGAGCATTATTTTTCGAATTTAAATTAAATTTTAATTCAAAAATATTACCTTTTCGGTACACCTAGACGTCGTTGCCTCCACATGTTGTCCTTAATCATTTTTAAACCAAAATAATTTACTCCTCAAATATTCGTATAATCACATAAAATTTAACAATAAAAAAAATCATTGATACACTATTTAAACATAAAAAAAAAACAACTATAGTCACTAATTTTTTTATAAATTAATAAAGTTTAAAAAAAAACAATTCACTCAAAATATTACAGTGTTTATTATCACAATTCATTTTAATAAAACTCAACAAAAATTTGTAAATATATTTCAAAAATTAAATGAAAAAATAATTTAAAAAATTTATTTTTCATTGTTAATTAACTGTTGTCTCTTCATGATGATAATTTTTCATCAAGAAATATTTTTTTACGTATTTTTTATTATATAAATATTTAATTTTGATGACCAAAGTAACTAGTGGTCAGTAGATGACTGTAGTTCTGCATCGTTTTCTCAATCGTATAAGAATAAATAAAAAATAAACTAGCCAACTCCTACTATGCTGCACTTGAGTGCAAGTTAAAGCTTGGGCTTGTATATAAAAGTAACTTTAAACGATGAAAGAAAATGAGTAGTAGGAAAATTTTAAATAATAAAATTTAAAAAATATAAATGTTGAAGAGACGGTAAAAGGCGACTTATACCATCAAGACGAACAGTGTGCCCCGTTAACATCACCAGGACTGATGTTGTCTTACTTGTTGAGTTACTTTCAGACTTTAAACTTGGCTTTGCCCCTCTTTTTTATTATTTATATATTTTTTTTTCTTCAACTAAATATTACTAGCTTGCGAACAATTTTACTCTACATTTGATCTATTTTTTATTTTTATTATTTTCTATTTTTTTCCATTTTAAATATTTATTTTACAGCGACAGGGAATACTTTTATTTCTGTTGGTTTTTTATTTAATTTTCTCATCTAGATGATCATCCTTTCACCTCATCTCGTGACCACCATATGACTGGATCTCTCTGGACAATAAAAATGTTTTTTTTTTTATTCTTTTTTCATTATGAAAAGATATATTTAAAGGATAGTTACTTTCCATCTTGAGATATGCATATTAAAACATGTTTTTTTTAGGTGTAATACATGATGAGATTGAAATTAATTCAAAAAATATAATTTGAAAAATACTTTTCTTGTTTTTTTATATCCGTGTTTATATTTAATACGATATGAGATTATCCTTTTTTTTCTTTGTTCTTTTGTCATTATTCTTTGGTAATTTGGTGATGACATGCGGTTGTGATAAAAACATCAAATGATGAATTATTTTAATGACTTACTATCATTCTTTCACGTGTGTATATATATTTAAAAGAAAAGAATGAAATAAAACCAATTTGTACGTCAGTTATTATGGATATTAGAATTTTGTAATCGAGTTTTGAAATTATATTCGATATAGTATTTTGATATGATACATAGTTCGATTGTGTAATGGAAAATTAATTTATTTATTGTATTGTCTATTTTATTTTTGATACTTTATGCAATTGACCAATTTAAAATTAATATAAATAAATAACGACACGTGTATAGGTGAATCAAAGTAATCATTAGAGATATAATTTTCAAAAAATATTTATGGTACATGACTTGATGTTAAAAAGAAAATATTAACTCAAGTGAACAACAAATAAATTACAAATTTATCAAAGATAAATCCTGAAATTTTATTAATTTTATGGATAATTTTTAACTATCAAATACTTGCTGCAACAGAATTATATTTTTTCCAAAGAAATTATTATTTCGAAATTATTTTACCAAGAATTTTATGTTCTCAATATATTGAAATTATATTTTGACCATGATATTTAATAATTCTATCAAGAATAAAATTTCAATTTCGAAAAATATATTTATTTCAAGTTGAGAAATAAAATATAGAAAAATAAGCCATCTTAGCTTGTGTCACAAAGCAAAAATATATTTTTAAATGATAAAAAACAAAATGTAAATTTAGTATGTTAATTAGTATGCTAAAGGTAATAACTTATTACATGAATCAATACATCTTTTAAAATAAATAAAATAAAACAATTTAAAAAAAAAAAAATAAACAAAACAGTAAGCATTATATAGTCACTTAAAAAGTTATCTCATCTTCAAGTTAATTTATTCTTTATGGACAAAGTCATTGACACGCACAAACCAGCAAAATATTTATAATAGCATAATTCATAAATAATAATTTTAAGGAGTGGTTTAATACTTTTTACTAAAACCACACACAAAGGTATGTTTATTTATTTTCATTATCATATATGTTTTTACAATAATTATCATAAAAATAACACCAAGGCCAATACGCAAAATGGGTCCCAGTTGGCATGTAATTCTGTTGATGATGATGATGATGTCCAAGAAGAATCATGATGAGGGGACACTACTTATTGACTAGGCAATCGACTCATCTTCAACAGTCTTTGTCCATCCATCAACCATCCAAGTTCACCATCAAATTTTAATTACATTTTTAATTTCTTTTAACACAATATTCATTTTTAAAAATTTTTTTTCACATATACATTTGGTAAGTAGTAGGAGTGATACGTTTAAATGGTTAGATAATTGACTATTTTTTGTTGGTAAATAATTTATAAAATTACAAAGTTTATTTTTTATTTTATTTCATAATTAATTCATCAATGTCAGCAATTGATTTTATTAAATTAATTATTACAGAAAAATGTGGTGGCCACTTTTACTTATACTTGGAATAAACACAGTAACAAGTGAAATAAAACGTAACAATTATTATTTAAACATTGACAATAATAATAAATTGATCAATATAAAAACAAATGAATCAATAAATAATATTGATCTATCAGGTTTAAATATAAAAGAAATTTCAAGATCAGTATTTGATGATTTACAAAATATAAAATCAATTGATTTAAGCAACAATTCATTTGCTAAACTTCCAGAATTTATATTTACAAATTTAACAAAACTAGAAACATTAAAATTATCTCACAATTATTTTGACAAGTTTGAGAACAATTTTGTTGGTCTTGATAATTTAAAAACACTTGATATATCTCATAACCCATTGTTACATTTACGAAGAAGTTACTTTTTTGGTTTAAC
Organism: Aphidius colemani; assembly: GCA_030523065.1. Taxonomy (NCBI): domain Eukaryota; kingdom Metazoa; phylum Arthropoda; class Insecta; order Hymenoptera; family Braconidae; genus Aphidius; species Aphidius colemani. Next base: position 9,287 of record JAPYYR010001551.1, read on the forward strand.
AAAAAACACAAATATAATTACCGAAGGAAATATTTTTTATACACTATCAACTGATTTATTTGAAAATCCATTTTTACGTGATACAATTGAATCATCAGAAGTAAATAACGATGATGATATCAATGATGCAATTAAAGCTGACGAAAGATATAACTCTTACTCTGAAATAACAAGTGATGAGTCCCTCGAAGCATCAATTGATCCATCATTAAAAATTAAAGTTTGTAAAAATAATAACAGTGTATTAACATCAGTTGAAGAGTTATTTAATAACGAATCATTACCAGATAATTGTGTACTCGGAAAAATAAATCATAACAGTAAAGAAATTGATCTTGAAAATTTAAAATTAAATAAATTCACAAAAAACTGGTATAAACTTGGTAATTATTCATTCAGCCAAATAAGTTTAGCATCAAATGACATTACTGAAATAACACCTGAGTTATTAAATGATTTGCCATCATCAATTAAAACAATCAATTTAATATACAACAAGATAAAAATAATAAATAATAACACAATTGAAAATTATCATTTAAAAAGAATCTTGTTGGGCTTCAATGAATTGAATGAAATTCAAGATAATGCATTTTCAAGAACAAAAATAATTGAAATATTTATCAGTGATAATAAGCTTGATAATTTGGGCTTTGTTAAAACACTTCCATCATCAATTGTGTCATTAAATTTGGGCAATAATTTATTGACAAATATACCAGATAACATCTTCAGTAATTTAGAAAAACTTATGTTTTTGCCACTTTATAATAATCAATTGATTAGCATAAATGAAAAGTCGCTTGAAGGTTTGACATCATTGTTAGATTTATTATTGGATAATAATAAAATAGAAAAAATAGATTCAAATGCATTTTCATCATTGAAAAATATAAAATCAATTAATTTGCATAATAATAAAATTGAAATATTAAATGATGGATTGTTTAAAGATTTAAATCCAATTGATATCAATTTGAGTAGAAATAAAATTAAAAATATAACGAAATATACGTTCGATGGTTTATCATCATCTTCATTGAGAGATCTTTATCTCAATTCGAATGACATTGAATATATTGAAGCTGAAAGTTTTAATAAAGTACCACGACGTATTTTAGATTTGGGAAATAATAAAATTAAAAAAATATTACCAGGTACATTTAATCTTCGTTATCTCAAGGAGTTACATTTGGAAAATAATTTACTAACAGCAATTGATGGTAATTCATTTATTGGACTACCGAAATTACGTCATTTACATTTATCATCAAATAAAATTAGTAATATTAAAAAAGGATCGATGAAATATTTACGAAGTATATTTACAATTAGTCTTGCTTCAAATCCAATTGGACAATTTAATAACGGTGATTTGTATGGTCTTCCAAAGACAAAAGGACATTACTTAGATATTCATGGAACATCAATAAATTCCATTCAGGGTGGTCTCTTTGATGACGTCTAATTTTAATGATAAATATAATAAATTTAATTTTATTCCAGGCATTTTTAAGTTTTATGATACTATCACGCTTGAGCAATTTAACAAACCAGTTGTTATTTCATGTTGATCATTGTTATTTTCATAATAACAAGCAAAAATATATAAACAAAATGAAAAAAAAATTAAACAAATAAAATTATTTAAACTATATATTTTTTACATATTTACAGCATAATTTTTAACGATTTTTTTTTTGTAATTTTAATTATAAAAACAGTGAAAGTAGAAAGTAATTATAAGGCTAAATAAATTAATTATAATTTTAATAACTTAATATAATATAATAATAATAATTTTTTTTAATTACAATTTTATTATTGATTTTATTTGAGATTTATGTGGACAAAAAAATAATTTTTATTTTTTTTTTTTTCGTAATAATAAATGTGCTGTTATTTATGTGTAGTAAGTAAGTATATTTGACGTGTTGAATACCTTTGTCTTTTTATTTCCTTTACCACGAAATTAAAAATTAAAGAAAAAAAAAAATAAATAATTTTTCACACAAGTATATATGATATGTAGAACGTATTTCCTGAATCTTCAACTAGTAATTTTGTGGCATTGCCACGATACAATATTTTATAATTTTTTTTATATTTTTATGTTAACTATTTTACTTGACTATCATGGTATCCCTTTTTTATTATTTTTAAAATTAATATGCGTGCTGGGAGAGCAACAACAACATTTAACAACAGCACTAGCAACGATGTGTAATAATGACGAGGCTTAAAAATAATCCTCCACATATAATATATCATTAATTATAATACTCTTCAAATTATAATACAAAATTTACATATATTACATAAAAGACTTATACATCCACGTGAGGAAAAAAAATTAAATTAAATTTATAGTTATGCTAAATTAAATAATAATCAATTACATGAATTAATGTGGCTGAGTACTTTTGTATACGGGGTTGACCATGCATATTTTATCGAAGAATAATTATTATTTTTAATTTCTTTTTTCATTTATTTAACTATATTTTAGATAGTTGGGAGGAGATGTCTCGTACAGGATGATGCCTTTCAAAAAACTTGTTATTACTTATATATATATGTACATTTGATATTTTTTTTCAAATTTAAATCCGGTTTTTTGCATATTGTGGGTGGAAGAGACGCCAATGACCGCAAATATATTATTAATAATCATATTGTTATTATATTTCGATGATGAATAATGTTATAATTATTCATTGCAAATTGATATGTAAAGAAGTATAAAGTTTATTTCGATTTGTTTTTTAATTTTTTTTGTTAAATTTGAATTAAAATAATTTGAAAATACAATTTTTTTGTTTTAATTTATAAATTAGGATACTTTTGTTAAAAATTTTCTTGAAATTCTATTGGTTTAAATAAGTGGACCAAGATCTTCACAAGTGAAAGGTTTTTTTTTTGAGTTTTTTATTTTTTTGAGTTCGTTGGCCTGACGTAATTTTGCACATCTTTCTGTCATAAATAACTGCAAAATTAACTGACGGACGTAAATCAAGAGTAGGCAAACCAGTTTGCAATTCTTTTCTTATTATTTTATATATTTATTTTTGCAATCTCGAAATCAGTTTTAATCGAATTGTGTCAATTCGAATCCGGGTCAATCCAGGATTATTTTTAACTTCCTATATTTTTTTTAAAAAAGCTTTTTATTTATTTTATAAATAAATTAATAATTTATCGTTGATTTATTAAATTAATTAATAATTTTAATAAATTTCTTTCCAATTATTTTGAGTCAACAACAATTAATTACAATAATTATTGAATTTACTAATAAAAAAAAAAATATTACCATCATTAATAATATTTTAATTTTTATCTTTCGACTTTTTTTGAATTACAATGTTAACAACTACAAAGTCTTCTTACATAATTTATATTAAAAAAAACAATATTAAATTCAGCTTTAAAATAATTTCTTTTTTAAATTTCAAATATAAATTTTTAATATTTTATCCCTTGTAATTCTTGCTACATCCAGAAAGAAGTCTTAATCAATCAAAATTATGATCTACCTTTGATATTTATTCAAAAAAATGAACGATAAAATCAATATACAATTAAAAAACTAAAAAAAGATCGAAATATCAAATATCTATATTTTCATCATTGAAATCGTGCAAAAACCGTGAGAACAATTTGAAATTGTTGGCACGAGTTTGCGGTTACATCGTAAACATGTTCATTTTCATGATAGGTTTAAGTATATTCTTCCCTTAACCGTCCAAGCATTATGTTTCCGCATTCTATAAGGGAGATTCAACATATAATATTTAAAAATAAATAAACAAATAAATTACAAAATAGATAGTATTAAATAATCAGGAAAAAAAAAGAGGATATGTTTATATCGATCACACAATGAACCAATATATATGTTAACGCATTTAGGATTTCCTTTTCTTTGAATACATGATTATACCAAAGATTACATTGTCCTGTGTAATCTCAATAAATATATTCATTCAAATACCAGAAAATAGGTGTTTTATTTCTCATGTTAAATAGCTTCCATATATTTTCTATGCACATGAATGAAAATAATAATAATAGCAACATCAATAACAGCAATATGAATTTTTTTATATGAAAAAAATATATAATAACACAAGAGATATTGGTATTGCATAAATAATATGATTTTGTTTTTGTCTTATTTTATTTAGACTAGAGATAAATTTTTGAAATAACAATGTCGAGAATTTTTCATGGCATCCTCATTCTCTAGGATATGTTGTCCCAGTTGAATCGATGCTCTCGTTTTGCGATCTTCTGTGTCAGTGAACCTTGAATAAAACAACTCCCCACTGGATTATCGTGTTGCAAAGTAAGTCGGGCTCTCAGCTTTATCTATTTTGTCTATATTAAAATGAAAATAAATAAGTATACTTATAAATAAACTTGTTTTATTCCCACAGTTTTAATCAAATTTAATTTTTTTTCAATTGCATCTCTAATCAGGACATTTTGCCTACCTCAAAATTAAATTGTAGAGATTAAACTGTTTAAATAATGAATAACACTACCAAGCAAAAAATTGTATTATCTATGATATTAATTACCACATAAAATAAATTATAAGAATGGAAAAGAGTCCTTGATAATTATTTTTGGTTTGATGACAAAAAACTTTATTAAATTTACAAAAAAACTTGCATGATATGAAGGAAACACAATGACTAATAATAATATAAAATATAATGAAAATATATTATTTACAAAAATAAAAAATGCGGATGTTTTTTCGTTTTTAATAAAAAAAATAAATAAAACACAATTAAATAAATGAATGAAGTCAAATTAATACATATATGTTAATTTTAAAACATTGAACAAACAAATAGATATAATTTTTAATTTTATTTATATATAAGTTGATTGAAAACGATAAAATCCATTTATATTTTCTACGGATGTTTTTTCGTTTTTGTTGAAAAAAAAATATTAAAACACAATTAAATAAATAAATAAAGTCAAATTAATATTCTATATATGCTAATTTTTATTAATTATCTATTTTAAAACATTAAACAAACAATTAGACATCATTTTCAATTTTATTCATATAAAAGTTGATTAAATACGATAAAATCCGAC
>JAPYYR010001552.1:0-31721 GCA_030523065.1 Aphidius colemani
AAACATATGGAAAAGTATTTTTTTGTGTAATGAGCTTAACTAAAAAAAAAACGATGATATTATTAAGAATAGAATAAAATACTTTGAAGCATTATTGAAAAAAAAATCAAGTGGATATTCTCAAGGATATGTGCCTATTAATAGTTTACAATAAATAGAATTATAAAAATATATTACAAAAATTATCATAATAACCCGAGAGAGTAATCCAGTTTTATCATTTGATACTAAAACTCGCCAAAATGTTGATAAAAAAATTAAAAAATTCACAAAATTATTATTATTTTCATCGAATTGAAAAGCCTTATGTCTAATGAACAACAAATTCTAATTAATTTATTATAATTATTATTATTTTTCAATCAAAACTTTATTTAACAAAGTTTTTTTTAACTTCAATCTCAACTCTATTTTATTGACAACAGTTTTTTATTTTTTTTTTTGTACCAGAATTGCATGCTGCAAATTTAAATTTTAATAATAATTAAATTGAAGATTATATTTACAGATAAATGAATATTGAATGTAAATTTTGTAAATTACTATACAAATTTGATGTTGACTAATAATTTGAAATTCATTTATTAATTGATGAATGACTTTTTGCAAATGCAATGTATCTAACAGACTGATTGGTACATTGGAATATTGAAGCAATGAAATTTCATGTATAATCAATGGTGCAACAGATGTGACGGTCGATATGACATTAACTTGACTACATAACAACTATCAACGACTACTTGTTATAAAATTTTATTTGCAAACTAGGTCATACATTGTTTAATGTGTTTACGTAAATTATAACTATTTGTCGTTTTTTAAATTAGTTTATCAATTGCTCTTGAAGCAACAAACAATTGTTATTAATTTTTTTCTTTTTAAATTCATTTTATAAATATTTTTTAATGAAAATAATCGGAATAGTTGTCTAAAACGAGCACTTTTTTTTTTCAATGTAAAATTTTGTTTTTGTTGAATCGAAAAAAAAAGTTCCAGCTATTATTTACATGCAATTTTTCTAGAAAATTTCCGGAGATAATTGTCAAAAATTTTTGTTGTTTATTAGATATTTTCTGGAAAATTACGAGAAATTTTAGACACTCTGTTCATTTTAGAACTTCTTCCCCTACATTTAATGATAAATTTTAAATGCCAATGTTAATATCAATGAAACGGGCAGTGGAAATTTATCAAACTGCATCATTGGGATAACAGAATCCATTTGTTTGCTAGAAGATGCAATGATAGGATTTAAATAGGGATGCTGATGATGATGTTGATGATGTTGTTGATGATGTTGGGTTGAGGAATATGTGTCTCCCTTTGTACATGAAAGGTACATAAAGCTTGACATGATGCTATTGTAATGATACATATTCAATACAGCCTTATTGTGGCTCTCACATGATAATCTAATCTACCTTTTGAAGAGGATTGTGATCCATCGTACATTTAATTCTCGACTCTATATCTATATCATTGTTTCACTACATCAATTAAAATATTTTCTATTTAAAATAGAAAAACCTAATTTCAATTGTTTTGTCAAATTAAAAAAGTGTACAATCCGTCTTTTTATTTTCTCATCAAAGTTAGTGAGGAATTACAGTTGTTTTTTAAATTTAATCTAGACTTTGTAACTTGGTTGTTTTACTCGTAAAGTATGCTTGAAATTTTCAAGATTTCATTATGAAATATTGAAATGTGAGAAAAATTTTGAATAGTACTTACTTGGAACTCACTGAGACTTAAAAATTTCATTTTTCAACAGAATATTAATTGGCTAACCATTTAATTCTGTCAACTTCAATGATCAAATGGGTGAACAATTAAAAAATATTAAAAATTCAATGATAATATTATTATTTATCACAAAATGACATGTTAATTGTATTAAATTGACTTTTCAATTTTAATATAATTATAGTTTTACTCGAGCATAATTAATTTTTCAACGTGAAACAATTTTAATTGAATTATGTTGATTTTTAAAAATTATGTCAATGACGTTGTTTTAAAAATATTGTGTTACCACTTCAAAGTGTGATTAAAAGAAAAATATATAAACGAACATATGGTTGAATCGATAGTTATTGAGATAGTTCAACAGACAATCTCGAGTGGTTGACAACAGACTGATATGTAGGTTTGCAAGGCCATGAAAATAACTATTTCTCATTGGAAATAAAACGGGAAATGTTTAAAAAAAATACCAAAGTTATTACTAGGATATTTTTTTTGTGATTAATTTATAAATACAAATCAATTATCGAAGAAGAATTTCTATCAGTTTGAACCTATCATCATAAATTCACCATAAATTTAGTTATTCTTTTTGTGAAATTTTTCCATTTATTGATTGTCATGTTGATATTCATTTTGTACAAAACCTTTGTGTACAAATGTTATCTAACATACTTTTTTCCAGCAAAAATATATATAACATTCTGTATTTTATTATTTTTTTTATCTACAAATCTAATCTTTATTTTGAAGTGAGTAAAATGAAAAATGATATTTTTTAAAAGCTTCTAAATATCATGACCATTTTATTTATCAAAATAAAATTTGTTTCATATTTTTTTCTTCTAAATGGAGAATTTTTTTAGTTGATATACTTTATATATGACATTTTATTGTGAAAAATAATTAAAAAAATAGAGTTCATTATGCGTCTGACAGTATTAACATCATCATCCCTTAGGATTTATTCCAGGACGATTTAAATCTACCAATGACACGACGTTTAAACTTCATTTACTTTTTAAAAGACAATTTATGTTGAAGTAATTTACAATTCATCCAGAACCTTATTTTATTTAAACACCATGAATTTATTTTTTTTGCTACTCGGAGCAAATTCCCATGCCTGTACAATGATAACGAGGAAAAAAAGAAATTCGAAAATAAAATATTTCATCACATCATAATTAGATTTTTCGAGTCGCAACATTTGAACTGCCTTGGGATTTGTGTGTATTTCATTGGTTAAATTGAAGTGACAAAAATATCAGAATAAAAATGAAATAAAAAAAAAAAATTAAATAAATAAATAAAAAAGTTGAGAAAAAAAATTAAATAATCCAGTTTAAATATAGTAAGTTCAATGAAAAACAAAAAAAAAAAAACCATTGATATGAATTTTAATCAAAAAATAAATCAATATTTTCATTTTTAAAAATATTTTCATTTGATTATACCTGAAATATAATCAGCATATCATAAATCAAATAAACTTTGTTATAAAAAAAAAAAAAAAAATCAATATATTCATTGAAAGCATTGGAAATTTTTTTTTTTTATTAACTAAAAACTTGATCATTATATAGACGGCAAAGTGCTTCAAGTAACTTATGGAAATTTTGAAACAAATTATTTTTAATTTTATTTTTTTTGAACGATAAAAGAGTGAGGAAACTGTAAGTGGGTTTCTGGGGCTACTACGAAAGTTTGCCAGTTAAATAGTAAATTATACCTCAAAAATTTACAGGATATTTTTCATCGATCAAATTTTTTTTCCATTTAAATTTTCACTCTTAATCTTAATTTTTATTTTACATAAAAATAAATTAATTTATGTTCTATATATTTATAATAACGTAGAAGAAAAAATATCAAGTTTTGTTTGTTTCTTGATTAGAAAATAAAGAAAAATCTGTTTATTACTCGAGTAAGGTTTTCCGTTAACTAATTTAAGACGCTTCAAGCTGAAACGTGTCAAGAATGTATTCGCGGTGAATCGCAAATAAAATTTACAAGGTAAATTTTCTCGTCCGAAAGAATGATAAGAAGGTGAACAAAAAATATATCAAATAAAAGAAAAAAAATTCAGTCAACGCCTTCCAGACATGTTTTATATTTTTCCCAATTTTTTTTATTTATTTTGGTCTTTCGTTTAATATTTTATACCTCAATTTTTTCCAAAGACGATATTCATATAATAATGATAACAATGTAAAGTCAATTTGTGTATTTCGACTTCCAGCCAATTTGGCAAGAATAGAAATATACAAATTGATTTCCATGTCGTCCAGTTATATATTTTTCTTTCCCCATCAATTTTATCGATACATCATTTGACTTTTCATCTTTTTACAAATTGAAAAGACAAAAAAACATTTACCAAATCTTTTTGTTTACCTTAATTTTTCTATTATTTTTCTTTTCAAATAAATCAAATATAAGAAAAACGATGGCAATATTCTTTTATAAATAATTATTTTCTATTTTAAAGAAAAAAACAATTTAATGGCTTTGAAAAAATAACGTCATTTAATAAATGTCGAATTGATAAAAAAATATTATCTGTAAAAATACTTAACGATATTTCATTGAGACACTGTTCCAGTTCAATGAAGATAAAATACAATTTAATGGAACTTACTCTTGTCAATTTCACACAGCTTAAGCCATTGATTTCACCTTGGAATACAAATCGTGTAAAACGACGATATTTCAATTGAGAAAAAAAACTATTTCTTGGAAATTTTTTATCAATGCTTTTAAATTTTTTCAAAACTGTGTGCATCATTGTACAACTTTATTTATTATTATTATTATTTGTTAGTTGTTGGATTTTTTATTTTTATATTTTCATCGATTCCCATAGGATAGTTTTAGTCCCTCAGGATTTTCATGAGAATCAGAGTCCGATGAATGTGCCTCGGGGTTTGAATTCATTTTTTATTTTATCACATTTTTTTTTTTTATTTCTTCGTTGGGTTATCCTTTTTATTGAGCTTGCTTGGTCATTTTCCCTTGATTTTTTATCAAACCCATTTGATCGTCAATAATGTCGCTAAAAAAATTCATCGATATTGACAGTGAATGTGTAGAAAAAAAAAACCACTGATTTATTTGTTTTTTAATTTTCTCATTTAATTTCTTCTATCAGTTGAAAAGATCATAATTAAGGTCTAATCAATTAACGGCAAAAAAAGTTATTCAACTAAAAACATCTCAAAAGAGTCGAAGAATTTAAAAGTATATTTTTTTTAAATTACATTTATTTTTGGCACGTAAATGTATTTATTTTGTCATATGTTTTTATTTTTTTACGTGTTTAAAAAGAAAAAGAAAATAACGTCTGGTAAATGAAAAACTGTTGCTGCAATTTGTACCACAGAGAAAAAATAAAATAAAACTCAACAGATGCGCAACAGTCGAGAGTTTTACCTATGTATAATATTTTCTTGTATTTTCATTTAAAATTAACACACAAATTTTTATTTATAAATAAATATAAATGAAATGAACCCAAATTTGATTTAAAAAATAAATTATTTGCGTTATTTTTTTTTTAGTAATTCAAATTGATTTAAAATGGAAATTTAAAATTTACGTAAAAATAAAAATCACAATTAGCTTATAAATTTATTTGATTAAATAATTCGATTGATTGAAATAATAATGGCAAAATATAAGTATAAATTGGTCCATCGAGGACAAGTTACAATGATAACTGGGACAATGTAATTGAGATAATACGTAAACCGTGAGAAGTGCCTAGCAACAGGTTGCCATTGGTAAATTTCAATAAGACCTTAGCGTTGTGGTGGCTTTGTTAAAATCCAAAGTTAAGGTTATCGATTTTCAATAAAGATGTATCTTTTGCACAATAATAATGACAAAAATTCATTTACATAATATACAGCCAACATTTATATACATTTAATTCAATACTTGATGAATTTATATATCAAAATTTCTATGCAATTCATTGGTTGAAAATTTCAACAAAAGTATTTTTCTTCGATTCAATTTCCAGTCAGTATAACAATTGGTATAATTATTATTGTGTTTACTAACTACGTGTTGCAATTTGATAAGAAAATTTAATTTCCTTTGAATATTTCATCATGAATATATAATTGTTTATTTCATTCTACTTGTTGTGCAAGTCATCTTGGAAATGGATCTTTTTCTTATGAATAATAGTAATTATTTGAATCAATTGATTTTGAAATTTATTATTTGTTTTATATTGACATTATTTATCTAGTTAATTGTTTATTTTCGATATGGTATTATTAATTAGTTGAAGTATATTGTAATAAATTTTTATTGAATTTTTACAATAATTATTTGTTGCCATATTTATCGTAACCCATTTTCATTTGAATTTATCCATGAAATTAATTTGCCGCAATACGATTATGATTATATTTAAACACGTTCTCTTCGTGTTTATAATTATGGTTTATACAATTCTCATCAAGGTGAACAAACATGTCATCACACCAGTTAAACTCCTCGTCATGAATGTAAATATTGAATATTATTAAATTGAACAAAAAAAAATAATTGACATTATTAATCTGTTAATAATAATTTAGAATATTTTTTTTTGTTCAAATTGATATAAAACTTTTTTTTCTTTAATTTAAAAATCATTTAGTTTTTTTAATTATTTCCTTATACAGTTGAGTCAATTGAAATAATAAAAATTTATTAAACAATAGTAATTATTATTTATTATTATTCGATAATTGAGTCAATAAAAAAAAAAAAAGCTTTCAGCTAATAGAAATAGCAATTTTTATTTTGTTAAAACTGCAGCAGTTTCCCATCTGATTTTTTATTTTTCATTCAAAATTTTATTTAAAAATTTTTAATTATATTATCAAGCTTTCATTATAACTTGTTTACTGAGTTTTACAACTTCATAAATGTAAATAAACAAAGTCTATATTTTCAAATGAAATTATCAAAAAATTTTAGTTAAAAGTTTTTTTTTTTTTTTTTTTTTTTTTTTTTTTTTTTTTTTTTTTTTTTTTTTTTTTTTTTTTTTTTTTTTTTTTTTTTTTGTTTTTTTTTTTTTTATTTTTGTTGACATGATTGAAAAGATGAAAAATAATTTTAATTAGTTTGAACAATAATGACATGTAGTTTGAATAAATTTTTGATAGTACAGAGACACGTGTGCCCACATTCATGACGAGTGCATTTATCAAACTTGATGCATCATATTTAGCAATTAATTCAAAAAAATACACAGCAATTAACTCGATAACCTCGTGAAAGTGTTTTATACATAAACAAAGTCATCATAATAAATCCTGGTAGTTATTATTTACCAAAAAAAAAATATATACAAGAAAAAAACTGAATCGAAAATTGAAATGTGCATTTTCTCGACATTCCTCTTGCTGGAAGATAAATATTTTTTCTCATTTTAGCATATCCTCTTGACTTTCAAGTGTAGGAAATAGAAAAAAAAAAAAAGTCTGATGTTAACAGGCTAGCTTATTGAAATCGATTTACTGTATAATAAGAACAAGATGCTCAGGGTAAAGAATTTTGTGTTAAAAAAAAGTTTAATTTTTTTTTCCTCTCTTTGCTCAGTTTGTTCATTAATATCATGATGCTGCGGTACATAGATAAAAGAGTTTTAGAACCGACGAAACAAGAGGAAATTAATAGTGAAAAGAAAAAAAAAATTAATATGCGTGCGTCAAAAATAAGGGAGATTGTGTATTTCATAACTTTATTAGAATTTTACTGTTGTAAATTACAGTTTAAAAAAATTTATAGACATAAAGTTTTAAAAAAGTATTTTTTTTTTTGGTATTTTTCATTTACAATATTATAATTTATAACATTGCTTTAATCTTATCAACTTCTGTGGTCGTTTAACATTTCATATTTGATATTATACTTTGCATAAAGCTCGTTAAAAAAAGTTGTATACAACAAAATTAATTTTTTCTCGCTCATTTGTTCTATATTATTATTTTTTTTTTTCGTGACTTTAATTTTGGGCATAATTAAATCAATTGAATCATAATAAACACAAAATGAAAAATCAATTAAATGCTTGACTCAAATTAAACAGTTGAAACATTTTCAAATAAATGGACTTTTAATTTCAACATTAGGATTGCAAATTCAGCGAGCTTTTAAATAATTTCATTTGAATTTTTTTCATATTGTTTTTTGCGATATAGAAATTGCATTATTTGTGACGATAATAAAGTTTTATGAATATTTTACTTTTTTATTTCTATATATTGAAGGCAATTTAATAAAAACTAAAGAGTTTTTTTCTACAAGAATACGGTGTTTGATGGAAAATAAAATTGAAAAAAAAATAAAATTAACAAAGAAATAACAAAAAAAACTTTCCAAAGCACAAGTAAGCTTTGTGGTTCTCTTCCATTAACAGGAAATATAAAAATAAAAAAAACATATACGTTTATTGCACGACATTAAGGCGATATATTGCACGAAATTTTGTGACCGTTTAACGATATTTTTTTTACCCCAGAGTTTACAATTTGTCCGAAAAATTTAATAATAATACTCAATTGATCGTCAATTCATGTCTTCAGGGTACGTCGCAATAATCGATCACGTAAAAATAACAAAACTTTTAAATTTAATGGAATAAAATTTGGAAAATATTAAATTTCGATTGGTTATTAATTGATTAATTTAATTTAATTGAATTTTTTTTTAAATTTCAGGATGCTGGGTAGCGTGGGAGGCCGGCATGTGTCTACGCGTCGACGAGGCAGTAGCCCGCTGGTGCGTGCAGGTGCAGGCCTCAATCCACATGGAGCACTTGGTAATGGTATGTCATCAGATGCACCAAGGTACACAAGAAGACGTCGTGCGGTCACAACCAGTGACCACAAAAGCTGTGCTCTCGTACAAACACGCCTCAAGCTCGGTGACATTATGTAAGTCAAATAAAAAATTTTATTACTTAAATTACAGAGTTTTTTTTCAAATTACAGAGCTTTTTTCTCGAAATTTAAAGCTTTCTTCCTCAAATTTAGAGCTTATTTATCAAATAAGCTCTACAAATATTGTCTGTATTAACAAATGATAATGTAGACAGCATAGAAAATCTTTATTTATCGATTGAAAATACAAAAAGCTCTGTGCTTTTGATAAAGTAGAAGCTTTTTTTATACACAGTTGTTGAAATACTTAACATTTAGTTTGATAATCGGTAATATAGTTTTATCAACTAAAGATACGTACATTTTTTAAATAAATTTATTGAGCTTTTATTTATATAAATTATGATAAAGCTCAACTAAAATTACCAAACAAATTTTCATTTTTTAAATATAAAAATAAATACATCACCGAATACTCAGTTGAACAATAACCTGCTCTCAACTTTCATCGATTAGCCTTCGATTGTTTGGTTTACTTTTTTTTTTTTTTTTTTTTTTTTTTTTCTATTTATTTTCCATTTTATTTAGATACACGGTCTGTCGTTGCCCGATAGCCAGAGTATAATTGGAATTTCCCTTTAGTGGGCGTTCTTCCCACTTGGCCCAGATCGCTTACACACCACTCCTATACATACAACATATAATATAATGGAATTTTACGAATATTGAATTTTTCTGGTTTATGAAAATTTATTTAACTTTGATTTTCGTGAATTGTTTATATTGCCTTTGGCCTTTTGCTCATATTATAACCATTGGACCGTCATGAACAGAAACTGTAAACTATTTTTAACCTTTGATCTTCAACATTCAACTACGACACTCAGCAATGACATATTTATTATTGCTTTTTTTGTTTTTTCATTTAAACTGACGTATTCACGACATTATTCACATATTTTCATGTGTATTTTGCTTTCATCATAACAGCCATTTCCAATTACTTGATTAAATAATAACATTCATCATATATATTGTAATAATTAATTTTCTACTTGAAAAATAATTCATAAATACTCAAGTAATTTAAAGTATAATTATTATTATTTTCATCATGGCTAAGTTTGAAGCATTTATATTTTGAAAAACTTTTTCCAAAGTCTGATCATTCATCTTTGCCAACTACTATCAAACTGGCTGTTATATTCAACTGACATAAACTTTACTATATATACATCTCGCAATTCACATCCAAAACTGGATCTGCAAGCAAAACTACTGCATGTTTTGGGTGGATAATGGGGTAAAAAAAAAGGGGGTTTACTATGTATATTGCGCCAGCAAGGAGTGTCGCGATGCAGAATCGATTGGATTCACCAAAGATTTCTTTCTAACTCATACATAGGATCAAAATAAAAGAAAACAAATATGAAATTTTCATTAATTATTTACAAATTCATAAAAAATAAACGTTAAAATTATATTTCAATTATTCAATTTAATATCAGTCAATTTTACGTTAGTTTATTATCAAATTAAATGGAATTTATTTAGAAAAAATAATAAAAAGTAAAAGATAAAAATAAATATTTGTACGTGTATACAGACATAAATAAATTACAAGTGTTGATAAATTTTTTTGGAGATCTAGAGTCGACGGACTTGACTAGAGTTCGAGTCGACTCAAAGGCGCCTGTTTTCCACTGCTGCCGCTTTGGTGAATCAATACCCGCATTGCGCGTGCCACCTCTCTTTCTACCCCTAACAATATCTATCTCTATTTTTTTCTCTGCGCCTTGTTCACCCCTAAAATCACCCAACAGCATCACCACCTTTATCATCGTCGTCATCGTCATCGTCACCACTGGCAGCATCATCGTTCATGTATAAAATATATATTGAGCAATAGATAGACTCACTTTGGTTTTTCCCTTTCACCGACACACAAATATATATATCTATACTCATCACCAAGTTATACACACAGTTTTCACCTTTGTATCCTCTGTGACCCTCTTCTCAATTTTCTCTCAATCTTTACATATTTATATTATTTTCCTCTCTCAATCTCTTCGTCTCTTTGTCACACAATTTACGAATAAAATAAATTATGTTAAATTGGCATTTTTTCTCTCTCTTTTTTCATTTGTTCTCGTTAGATTTTGCTACGTTTATTTTGATTGAAAGTGATGAGTCAAAGCATGTTGATCTCCCTTCGACTATCAGCAATATATACCAACTGGTAATTCCGAAAAATAGAAAAGACTGTCGTCTTGAACGAACAGAAAAAATTCATCTCTCTGGTAATTTTCTTTTATTTTTCACGAGTCTCGATGAGAAGGATTAAAGTCCACTGACATACTGTTATTTTTGCCGGAATAGTTTTATGAAAAAATATCATCTAAATGCATTTGTAAAATTTTTTTTTCACATGCAATTTTTTTCTATATTAGACACAGTTTTGTAGAAAATAATGAAATCTCATCCGGGCAATATATCTTTACGACTTTTTTAGTGTTGGAATAATCTAAAGGGGAAAAAAAATAGATAAAAATTTATCCGAATCGGTCAAGTGGTTACCGACATATTTACACAGTGAAAAAACAAATTTTTTATTTTCATTTTATCATTCAAGTTATGTATTAAAGTACTCGACCGATTTTACTGAATTTTAACATGAATTTAAATATGCAGTCAATGGCTGACGTAAGCTTTATGTTTTTAAAATTTCAACATTCAAATTTAACATGCCAAGTATTTTTCAAGTATAATATAATTGTTTAATCAATTAACGAACGATATTTTTGTTTTTTCTGCATTTTTATTGAATTTAAAAATTTAAAATTAATATTTTTTAAAATATTCATGTTGTATAGGTCATGGAGTTTTAAACCGTGTTGTGATAAAAAGATATATAAATTCTTGTATGCTCAGACAAGTCCCTCTGGCCATTCTCGAAAGATCAATAGATGATTTCAGGCCACATAAAATTCCATATGATTTTTTTCTTTTTTATTTAAATTAATTTTTTAATATTTAAATACAAAAATTTATTTTACAACAAATTTATTTATAATAATTTGTTATTTTTTTCATGTTTTTTTTTTATCATCAGATAGTTTAGGCTAAACTCAAAATTACATTTGCAATGTATTTGTTACGTGAGGTGATTTTGAAAATAACAGCTAATTTAAAATTAATTATTAAATTAATCAGTTTGAGTAACAATTGAAATAAAAGAATTTTATTGTTTGAAAAAACGTTTTAATTGATAAAAAAAAAGCAAAAGAAAGATAATTGACTTTAAAAAATTAACGACAGGTTAAAATTGATTTATAGTTGTGAAGTTATATTTTTTTAAAGTTCAATATTTGAAAGCTTTATGTAAGGAGAAAAGCAAAAAGCTGTCGTTAAGTACTGAAATAGTCCCTTTAACCATGTCAATATAAAGGCAAATGTGAAAAAAGATTCCCTTTTTTATAAACATTTTATACATCTTGCTTTTTTTTCTTATCGATTTTATTTTTTCTTGCCAATTTCTATTATTATCTTGAGATCATGTTTAAGGGTTATTGAATTTTAAAGACCCTTTTGTCACTGACCCACAAAATTGTCTGTGATTTTTTATATTAAAAAAATGTTATATATATATTTTTCTTATAATAGTATATCTTATTTTAGTATTTCTCTTTATTTTACTGAGTTAAGTGATCAGTA
Organism: Aphidius colemani; assembly: GCA_030523065.1. Lineage (NCBI taxonomy): Eukaryota > Metazoa > Arthropoda > Insecta > Hymenoptera > Braconidae > Aphidius > Aphidius colemani. The sequence continues at coordinate 12,348 of JAPYYR010001552.1, forward strand.
GAAAATTAATCGATCACACGTTTGGCACGCGCATTTCACAATTGAGACGGTAAATCGATTATTTCTCCTCTATTTGTTACGTAATTAGATTTGCATTGGTAAAGTACACGTCACCCTGGAACTTTGACATTTAATTATTTTTATTTTTTTATTTATTAAATTAATTTACTCGATATAAAATTAAAAACACATAATTTTTAAAAGCTATCATAATGCAACTTTGACTGCAATTTTTTTTCAAATTTTATTTAATAAATTAAAATCAATTCAAGATTATTTTGTATACGCAAGTTTTAGACATTTCGTTTTAAATCATATGTAAATGGTCTTTTTAAATATATATTCTGGTAAATGTGAAAATTTAATGAAGTAAAATTCATCGTTTTCGTCAAATAAACTGGGCTTTGTGCTTCGTTCTTGGTAGACTTTAATTAATTATTGAAAATTATTACCATACAGTTAATTACGTTTCGCTCGATGATCTATATTTTTTATATATTGGACTTTATTAACTTTTTTTTATTTTTTACTTTTGCAAAATATGTTTCATGTCATTTTTAACTTTTCGTCATCAAAACAAAAGCTTTTTACTTTTATATATATATTTTTCAGTTGAACACACTGACAAAACTTGGCATTAGAAAACAAAATAGTGTAATAATGTTGAACAATGTTGTAAAATATAAAAAGCATTATTTTTATTTATTAAACTTTAATCACCAGTTTGCCCTGGGTAACAACGAAATTGAGTGATTTGCATGTGAAGTGTGATATTGAGAGTTGAAAAAATTTCCATTTAATAAATGAAAATATATACTTGCTCACTCGGATCATCTATGAAATCATATTGTGAACGAAACTCGTTGATTGAGTACACATTTGAAAATATATCCAAAATAATAATGATAAAATTTAGAACAAAAAAAATGGCTAAATGGATGAGCAGATCCAACTGTCATGTGTAAAAATAGATTTTAAAAAATGCTTATCGTAAAATGAATTTTTATTCAATTTTATATACATCTCTTTAGATTTTTTTTCACATTCAGCATATCTTTGAAAAGCAATCTTTTAAAAAAATGCATTTGAGTGTTGAAGCAAATGGTCGGTTAGACTTTTGTGTATTGTTATGAAAAAAAAAAAAGAAAATGAAAGGCAGTTTATGTGACAACTCTAAAATAAAGATAAGAAAAAAAATATATTTCTTTTTTTTTTCCTTTTAAATTTTAGGTTTGTTATGAAGAAATGCTCTACATTTTATAACTCTTTTCTGGTCTAAAGGGTCCCATATCATCTCACTCACATAAAACCATTCATCGACCAACTCGATCTCATCAAGAAATGAGTCTTTCTGTTTTTTTTTTTTTTTAGTTTTTTAATTTTCTTTTATCTATTTTCATCTGTCAACAGTAGTGCACCTCATTGCACTTATTGTATGCATATTTCTCAAAGTCGTTTTGTCATTGTTCCACAAATATTCATTCAAATTTAAAAAGAATAAAAGAAATGAATTTTTAATTTTAAAGAAATTGCTTTAACAATTTATTTGAAAAAATAATAGGCCATTTTGTAATTTATATTTAAAAATTGTTTTCAATTAATTTGGAAATTTAATTAAAATTTATGTCAATTTAGTCTTCACCGACATATATTATACAATCTTTTCATTTTAAAATTCGAAAATAATTATATTTTATGTTTCAAAGAACAAATTAGATGCTCAATAACAATTTTTTTTTATTCTGGTAACTAATGATATAATGTTGCGACAAAATATCATTTAAATATCAATAATAATTAGTGTAATAATTTCTCGGTCGTAATTTATGACTCATAAAGTATAAAAAATAAAAAAACACGCAAAGTTTATTCTAATAATATCCGAGTAATTTGCTAAAAGTTTGTCATGTCGATATCAGAGTATTTTTATTTAATTAAAAATAAAAAACAAAAAAGGTAATACCCAATGGGAGACATTGTTTTCTGATTATTTTTAAAAATTTCAAACATTTTCAGTATTTTGGCAACAGGCCTCTGTCGTGTTGGGTAATATTAACTGTTTTTTTTCGTCTTTTACTATTGTCAGGTTGTTTTTTTTTAGGAATCCCAGACATAATTTCCTGTGGAAGTAACATGTCCGGTTAAGTTATCGGTGGGTTGTGTCCATCTTTCTCATTTTTTCATTATCTCTTTTGTCGTAAATGTGAAAATCCATAGTGGATACGATTATCAGAAGGATTTTGGTACATAACGCCAACGGAAAAGCTCCGTTTCGTAATTTCCCTCGGAAATAGATTTCATTTGACAGATATTTCCCAGCTACGTTTTATTTTTAACTATTAGCATCATTGCTATCGACTCTTAATTTGATTTTTATACTCAACTGACCGTGTTGGACCATTTTTAAATTTGCAGTTTGCATGATTTCATTATATCGTTGACCAATCATTTCAATATTATAACTTTATTCATTTATTTATTTAAATATAAGCCTGTGACTTTTGTGCTTTTGGGCTACGTATAATTAATGTAAAATCGATATTTAGGAATTGGCCCACACACAAGATATCTCAAATCGCACTTTACCTTCAGCAATATTTCGATCAATTTTTGACCTTTTCTGTCATAAATAAGGCGAATATTTGTTTTATTACTTGTAAACATAAATTCAACATCTAATAGTCATATAATGAGAATAATACTTCGACACAAAAAGTATAAATAAAACGATTTTCTTTATTTTATTTAAAGCTTAAAAAGCTTTATACGAATTTTATAGTTTTGTATAATTTACGAGATATAGCCATTTTAAAATATCCTTACAATATTTTTCAAATTGAAGTCGATTTATATTTAAATATCCAATACAATAAATCGGATATATGATAATTTATACCATCAAAATTCACGCATAGCTCATTGAGACATAATAACAATCAATCAACTGTATAAAATAAAAACCATTTTTAATTATTTATAATCGAACAATTTCCGTGATTTGAATCAGCATTAAATTTTTTTAACATTGTCATAACTTAAAAGTAAAATAAATTGGTTATACAGGAAATTTTTAAAGAAATAAAAACGAAAAGGAAAATAAAATAGCGTGAAAATAGACAATAAATATAAAATTGAAGGGAATATAACAAATTTTGTTTGTGTGTTTGCATGTCATCATGGAAACATGCCATTGTATCTATGCGTAGAATTTTTTTTTTCTTTTTTTTCTATTATTTTTTTATTTTTTTGAATTGTATGTGCTGCAGTGTTTATTTACAGTGAGTATACGTATATCATGGGGATTGGCTATGTGTGATAAGGGGGAATGTATGGTAAGGGTGACAAGTAACCACCCCAGTTTGTAGTGGCAGTCAATGTACGATATGGTGGGGTTAATGCTGATACACAGGGGTTGGAAAACGTTATCTAGGTCAACCTGCGCCCAGATCCAAAAACTCGGTCAAGTTTTTCAATACCTGACCGATACGAAAATTAAAATAGTCAAACATTCATTTGATAAGATAAAAAAAAAAAACATGTCTACTTTTTTGGCTTGTTGTTTTTTATTTTTTTGAAAAGTAAATTATATACTTTGTTGATGGGAAAATATTATCTTGTCATTGAACTTTTTATATAATTAAACTTTATTTAAATTTAACGTAATTTATTTTAATGTTTTTTTTTGTTTTTATTCTAAATTATGTTAATGAAAACTGTCGCTGGTATTGTCAAGATATTAATATACACAAGTAGTCCAGGTCATTAGTGTGCATAACATGAAAATTGAAGTAGCTCGTTTTTTCTTAGCATGTGTATATGCAAGAATAAAAAAGTTTTGAATGCACTGACAATACGTGTACTCGAAACTTAAATTTTTACCATCATGGAATATTTAAAACAAAAAATAGAGTTAAAGAAAGAATAAAGTAGAATAAGCAGTAAAAAAAAAAAGAGTTACTGTTAGTTTATTTATGTTTTGTAAATTGTCACTATTTATCGATTCATTTTTTTATGTCCCAAAAGATTTTGAAAGTTTTAGTGAAAGAAAAATATATATAACAAAATAAAACGTATAGAAAAAAGAAGAAAAACGCGTAAAATAGTTCAAATAAATATAGTGAAAATGTTTATAGACTAATAATGAAAATAATACAAATTTATTTACATAATTTTAGCTTGTAATTGTAAGATGTTTTTTCATATTTTTTATGCTTCATTTTTATGGTAAATAATATTGTACAAGTAAATTCAGATATCGATTAACCTATGGATGGGTAAATGTAGGTAAACGACGCGCGACGAACAAGTTGATAACAACAAAACCGACCTCCGTAATTATCAACAATAATGAAAGCAAGTAGATATGAAACCGATAACCCTTTACGAACATTATTTAACATCATTATAATTTATTTTTCACAAGCATTAAAATTAATGAGACGAAATTCAGTATTTTCCATAATTCGACAATTTATAATTTGTCTTTATTAAAAAATTGAATAAAATAATTTAAAAAATTAGAAAAATATATGTATCATCGAGTAATGAAAATGGTTTTACTTATAAACAGGTAAATAACAGGTAAATCTACGGAACAAAGAACATAAAAATATATATAGTTTGAGTAAAAGAGAAAAAAAAAAAAAGAAATCAGATAAAATTGAAAAAATAAAAGAGTGAGAAAAATTGAGGAAATAAAGAGAAGAAAAAAGAAAAAATATATAAAAAGATAAGAGGAAAAAAGAGGGTGGTGTTTGAAGCATCTAGATTGAGGGTGAAGAGGGGATAGGCCGCAGGGGTCACTGAGTGCGCTGACCTAGTGTCCCACATTCGCCCGTTCCAGCCTTTCCAAAGTTCGCCTCGCACTACAAAATCCCACGAAGCCCCAGCGGTCACCCTCTTTTTCTCCTCCCGTACCCCGCTTCCTTTATTTTTTTATTTTTTCCATTTTTTTTTTTCCACCCTAGCACAACTCGTCCTCGTGGAAATGTCTCAGCTTACTTTTCCCTCTCGATCTTCAAAGCCTTTTCCTAATTTTTTTTTTTTTTTTTTTTTTTTTTTTTTTTTTTTTTTTTTTTTTTTTTTTTTTTTTTTTTTTTTTTTTTTTTTTTTTTTTTTTTTTTTTTTTTCTCAAGGGGTTGAATATCAACATCTTTTTTTTATTTGTTTTATTTGTCTGATGAGAAATAAATTTTTGACACAAAATAATAAATAAGATTAAAATTTAATACGATGAAAATTGTTTTTCTCTGCAATGCTTAAATTAAAATTAAATATGATGTCGTGTTAAATGCACTTGCAACAATTATGCAGTGAAATTTCAAGTTTTTTTTATTTTTAAAAAACTTTAATTTAAACATTTTTATTATTTTTTACATTTTAATTTTCGCATAGTTGTGCTCTTTTTTTTTTTGTTGTTATTATACAAATATTATTTACGTTGGGTTTTTTATTTAGTCAAAAGGGCACCCTGAAGTTTATAATACAACCCTGTATGTCTTAGTATCTTGACTCCCTCATTTTGAACATGATGCGCATGCTTTAAAGCCCCTCTGCAATATCAGTTATATATACATTTATTTATGTGCAGCCTCTTTCGCTAACTAAAGCTTCCATCTAACCAATGTATTTTTTTATGCTGCTCCCTGGTGGCATCTGGTGATGTGTCACTAGACCAAACTATTGTCAAAATTATTTCAAAAAAAGCGCTGATATTTCTTTCAAATATTTACAAAATTCATTTATTTTTTATTCCATTATAAATTATACAAATTTTACATATAAAATTTCAATTACCATCATCAAATAATTAATCATAAAATAATTTTTTTTAACTTAATTTATTAAGAATAATAAAATTATTCATTAACATTCAAATAATTGAAGAAAAAATAAATAAATTTTACATGTATTTTATGGAAAATAAGAAGCAATTTGAACGAATTTTTGTATCAAGTAGTAGAGCTCCACGTTTAGTCAGCCATGTCGAAAAAATAAATAAAAATATTTAGTGACGGCCCTGAGTTGGTTGGATCATTTTGTGCGCGGGTGCAAATAAAAACGAGTGAGAGGATACACATGGGGTTGCGATAATATGACTGACAATATAATAAGTTAAAAAAAGACAAAAATCCAGAGTGAAATAACATGCACATATATGAACATAGACAAATACATGTACTAAAAATCAGACAAGCATAACTTGCTAGAAAATCGTGGCAAGAGAAGCAAAGAGTAGGGTAGTTTTTTTTTCTATGATAGTGGTGGTAAATTGAACAAGAAAACGTAGTCGAGTGACTGTCCGGCTGTGGCCACGAGCTTTATGCTCGCGTAGGTAGTGAGTTAACATATTTAAAAATAAATAAATAAATAAATAATTAAAATAATTTACAATAAAAAATAAATACCCATTATCTTGGTATTTAAAAAAAGTTGAATAATTTTATAAATTAAAATTCAATACAATTGGATTAACGTTGAATTGTGAATTTCATCATAAAAAAAACAGTGAATCATCAAAATTAATTAATAAATTAAATTATAATTCATATAAATACGACGATAAAATAAAATAAAAAAAAAAGACGAATAAAATATACATAACGATTGAATTTTATGAGTGTGTGTTATGTATGTGTGTGTGTGTGTGTGAGAGTGAGTGAGTGAGAAATATTTTAGTTAAAGAGCACGGGGTGGAAAAAGTAGAATACGTCAATGTAATGGCAGAAAAAAAAAGCAGTGTGATGAAGAAGACGATGCTCAAAAAAAGTATCTTAAATTTAAGAAAATTACTTGTTTAATTAAATAATTAAAACAGCAACTGTAGTATTTTTTAAATAAAAATAAAAGAAGAAAAATAAAAGCTTAAAGTTTACGAATGATTGAGAATAAAAATTAATAAACAGATAAATAACGTTAAATTTGTTAAATTGTGGCGGTGTTTTTGCAATAAACGGGAGGTGTGGTGACACCAAGGGATCGGATGTTATGCGCCGGTGGTACAGTGGTGGTTGAAGTGTCGCGAGGTGCTATTTCATCTCTTGCTGATGATATTTTTTCAACTTATTGTCTATTGAGTACAGCTGTGTGAGTGTTAATATTAAAAAAGTGATAATTGTGATTGTCAATGAGGTGCTGGTGATTGTATATGGATTAACAAAAACGACGACAGCAAGAACGAAGACGACTATGAGTGTTATTTTTAAAAAAATATATAAATAAATTAATTGTTTATATAAATAATGATGAAGAATAAAAGTTAGCTAGGCATAACAAGAGTGATACAAATATAAATAGATAAAAATCTATTTCCAATAATAGTTATTGATAATAGCCGATGAAATAATTAATTGAATGGTTATTTAGGTGATTGAGTGTATAAATATTTATAAATAAATATTTGTTAAGTGATTGTTGTGCATTAAAGTGGCAGGTCTATGTGGGAAGTGGGAGTTAAGGGAATCGCCAGCAGGGCATAGGCTCGAACGCATGTAGGAACATGGCTGCATCTAGCCCCTGCCTCCCTCTAGAGGTGAGTGCCACCTGAGTGCAACCCTTAAAAAATATCTTTTTTTTTTTTTTATATTGACTCAATTTTTTCCTATATGATTTTTTTTCATTCAATTGGAAAGGGTAAATAATATTAAAATTGCACACCTTGTCCACCTCATTTCATTGTAATTATTTCAACAATTGATGTTTTATTTTTATGCTGAATGTATTTCGTTTTCTTTGTATGAATATACTTTTTCATTTGGAATTTTATTCGTCAATGAGGTCAATTTTTTTCTTTGTACAGTTGACGACAATTGGATTACAGTGATGCGATGAGAATTAGTTTGATTTATATCTGTAATAATTGACAGTAGTAAGGGTTTTAGAGAATTAAGAATAAACAAGAAGGTTAAATACTATTTTTTTTTTCAATCTATTTTTCAGTTAAAATCTAATTTTGATACTTGTAACTTGTTTATTCAATTTTTTTGCTCTTTTTAATAACGGGTATTTGATAAATTTTTTTTCTCTTCGTTAATTTTATGTAAATATTCATTTGAAAATTAAATTTTAACTCTTAAAATGTCAGAGAGTTTGAGTAACATAAGTATAGGCGACCATGGAATGTACTTGAATGTGATTAGAGATGATAATATGAGGAGAAAATCAAGTGTTGCTGAGGTTGCATCGCATATGATACAGTCAGTCATGTATTGATTAATATTTTTTGTTGAAATTTTTTTTAAGCTTGAAAATTTTAATTTATAATTATATTTAATTATAAGTTATTGGCTTTTTACTGATTCAAAATGACAGCAGTATTTTGTAGGGAAAATTGATGTGAGGAAAAAGATGAGGAGAAAAAAAAATATGTTAAAATGGAAACGATGGAAATTTTTCACTCGCGCGCCAACTTAACGCGGGATATTTGAATCAATCGAAATGTTCTCTGTTTTGTCTCTTTTGAATTGTCGATTTCGTAAAATATTTACAAGTAAAACATATTTTTTATTAATTTTTTTCGTTAACAAGAAATATGGGTAAAAAAAATGGGGAATATAATAATTTATATGATTTGTTCGTGTATTTGCGTTGCTATGGAAGTTTGGAAATTGAATTAGGGCGAATTTGGATTGAGTTTATTAATTTTTTGTTAGATTCAGCTGTTCCTTTGACCTCCTCTTTATCTAAACGCTAAAGGAGGTTAGTCACTAGGGATGACATTAATCGGCCATTACTCCGTTTGCGCATCGAATATGTTTCAAAATTTTTATCAAAACACACTTAATCTTTTTAAAAGGCAAAAATCAAGAAGAAAAAAAAGAAAATATTCTCGAGTAAGATGTGTAAACACATAATTCTGCAATCAAAAAATTTTCTACCCTAAAAAATCAATAAGTCAATGAGAATTTCCAATGAAATTATTAAAAATTTCTTTTAATTTTTATTAAAAATATCCATATCATTTTCAATCAAAAAAGAAGAAAAAATATTTTAACAACTCAAAACTTTTTTGATGCATTATTCCAAGAATATCGTTAATTTTTTCGCATTTTTACTTCTCTTTTTACACACTAAACTTTTTTATTATTTTCTTTTTATGTTTGGCGCTAAAGTATATACATCAGTCATGCTTTTATATATGTCGTCAAGTTGGCTTTGCAATGAAGCACTCTATAGTTAATTAATAACTGAGGGTAATTTGCCGGAGGGTCACCATTACCATCAAATTATGATGAACATTTTTTATTTTTTCCATTAATTCTTTTATTTTTTTTTTTTGCTATTAAAATTGCATCAAAAAAATTCCTTCCTTTTTATATTTTAAATACTTTTTGTTTAGTAAATTTTCATAAATAATAAATTATAATTTTTGATTATTTTAATTTTACACATGACCCAACACACAATAAACGCTGCAAATGAAAATATATTTATCACCACTATAACAGACAAATTTATTGTTCTCATTAAATTCCCTCGATGACTCGTGCAAATTCCAAATCAACGTGTCAATAAATTTTATTTAATAGAAGAAAAAAAAAAAATATATTAAAATAATTCGTTTAAATTCATTTAGTTTATATATTTTTAGAGAAAAAAAATAATTTCATATTATAAAAATTCAAAATAACATTTTAAAATTTATGATGATTACATTCTAGAATTTTTTTTTTCCCTTAATTACATGTTAACTATTTTGTTAGATAAAAAATTATGCCGTTGCATTTGGATTATTGTCATTATTATCAGTGCCATGGATAAATATATATTTTTTTTATTTTAAAAGTCGACTAAACTAGCCATTAAGATATCAGTTATCGTATTAAAAAATCTTTTATTTTCGGCTACATTAACTTTGCGTGTGCATTGTATTTTAATTTTCCATTTGGTAAATTGGTCAAGAGTTTGTTGGGGCATGTTTATGGATATTGAGTGGATGAAGAGCTATTGGAAACTAACTTTGTTATGTAACCGTTAATTAAATAACAGCATATACATACTGTATATTCTCCAGTGTTTACAATTTTATGAAAAAAAAAAAAAAAAATGAAATTATAAATATATAAACGCTAATTTGAAAATAAAATTTCATTAAAAAAAGCTCTTTGTTATTAAATTTTAATTGAATATACAAAACATAGTAAAATTTTTTATAATAAAATTAAAATTTTAAATTAAATAATTTTGTTTTTTTGATATTAACTGCCAATCAATAGTGAAAAATAATTTTTTTTATTTCATTTTTATTATTTCAATAATGATAATTATAACTTCTCATGTTTTTCAAGGTTTTTTTTTCCTTCTAAATTGAAGGGTTTGATGAAAAAAAACCCCTGAGACATAAGACCAATTTCATCTCAATTTATTGTAGTAAAAAAAAATGATTATACGGCTTAGTCGATGTGAGAATTAGCGAGTGCCACGTGTGTGTGGTTTTAATATATGTGTTAGTTATTGTTTTGTTGGTAGGCCTGACATTGTCTTGTGTCTTTTGGTTATAACGGGCTGGAAAAAGGGCTGGAAAAGAAAAGAAAGGGCAGCATGAATGAAGGATCAATAGACATATAGCTGCTTTTCGAATATAAATCTTTTGTTATTTTTTTTTCTCCTCTTTTCATATAGTTTCCTATTTTTTCTGGTCTTTTTTCTTTTTTTCTGGTTTTTTTTTTCTTTTTTCATTCCATTTTTTTAACCAAAAAACACCCAGCCATTTTTCTCTCATCATTTATTGATAAAATAATTCTTAAAAATAAATTTATATGATTTTTTTGTTTATTATTATTTTCAAGTACATTTTATAACAGCTGATCTTAATTGGATTTTACGTATGTCATTTTTTTTTACGGCTTCTTTGTTATTCTCAGAAGTAAATTGTTTTTTTTTTATTTTTAATAAAATTTTATATCACAGAGAAAAAAAATATTCGATATAGATAAAATACAAGAAATTTGTACTTTTGTGAAAATTGAAAATCAATTTTCGACATTTTATAGTTCATTTTATGATGATAAAATAACATTTTATTCTCAAGTAGAATATATATGCTGTAAAAACTCATTTTTTTAAGTGATATTTTTTTTATAACTTCAATTTATATTTTTTTTTTTTCTCTTCAAAAGCTCAACATTCAGTTTATACAAGTTTTTAGGTTGTGGCTGCATAAGAATCTATTTATTTTCTTTCAAATTTCTTTCAATAAATTATTGAAAAATATTTATTACTTGAAATTTTTTATAAAAATTATTTTTATCTTTCATTTTTTATTATTTGACACATTTTTAAAAGTATTTTTATCATTGCAAGTCTCAGCAATGATATGGTTTTTGAATTGTCGCCAACATAATAAAACAAAAAAAACAAGTTAATAAAAAAGTAAATGAAAAATAAGAAAAAATCTGCAGAGTTCTATAAAATGAACGAGCATTGTTTGCAGGTCATATAATAGTTATATTTTTTGTGACGTTAATATTCTGATGGTAATGCAAAATTTCGTAAAATTGCGAGTGAAAAAAGTGAAAAGAAAAACCCAGGGATATAAGTCAACGTGTAGTCTTACATGTCCTTCATTTGTAATAAACCATGATTCCCCTGGAGAGACAGCAAAGCCGACCAGAATAAAAAATAAATATATTAAACGAAAATAAAAAAAAATATAAATATAAATAATTTCTTATATGAACAGCTTGCTTTTTTTTCCACCATTTTTTTTTTTTGTCTTATTTTACCCGCTTCACATTTTTTATCAATTTTTTTTTTTTTTTTCATTTGCTTTTATCTTTACCCAGTGCTAACACGTTTGAGTCACTTGGCTACTATTTTCCAATTCCAGAAAAGTCGATAAATTTATCCAAAATAAGTTCAAATCCGGGTGTTTTTTTTTTTCTTTTTTAAAACATGACAAAGAAGTTTTTCACACGAGCCAAAAAAAATTTGACTTACATTTTACTTGGATGTTAAACTTTCAATGAATTACACTTTATTGGATGCTTGACAATATATTTTATAAGAAAAATTCTCTAAACATTAAAACTTATAAAACATTAAAATAGATCAAGTTTTTGTCAATATTAATTTCTTTTCCCCAAATAAAATACAAAATGTGATTAAAATTGGATGAAAAAAATGAGAAAACAAGCAAACAAGTGTTGTATTAATTCAATTTTGTATATTCAAGTAGATTGTCACACTAAAAAAGATAAAAATGAGAGTAGAGAGAAAAAAAAAAACAAACGTAAGGGCTGAAGATCGATAAGCCGTCAAAGTATTTTACCCCGCGCGCGCCACATGGGTACTCCCGAGGGCGTTTTCTTCGTTGCATGATTTGAATCTTGGTGTGTATATGACAGAAAAATGAGAACAAGGGGGAAAATAATTGATACACATCACCCACTTCTAAAAATAATTATCAAAAAAATAGCCATCATTACTAAAACTGTTTTACTTTATCAAATATATACACCGAAATTATTGACTATTCCAATTTCAAACAAATATGTCTATTGAATTTTCAATAAGAATAATAGTAAAAAAAAAATATTGACAATAAATTATACATCTTTTATTGAAAATTCATTAGTAATAATTTTTAATTTCATTGACAATTGAATAAATTATGAGACGATGTAACTGAAAAACACACATAACATATTTACTGTCCATAAATTTTTATTGATTTAATCAAAAATAAATGTTGGAAAAGTATAGATAATAAAATATAAAATGACACGTGGCGTTTATTGAATGACCGACAGAAAAACTATTGAAAAAAATGCCAAAATTTTGGATGTTTTGACTGATACAGAGCTTTTTTTCTTCACCAATAAACAACACGGAGTTTAAATAAAAAACATCAAAATTTAGTTGATATAAATATGTTTTTATTGATTTTTCTGTTATTAGAAGTTTTATTATTTTCATATATATACTTTTTTTTATGGGTCATTTTTATTTGGAATTTAAGGAGTAGTAGTGTCTTTTCACTGGATATTATTTTTCGTTTCATTCTTATCAAATCACTAGATATTCATTTAAGTGTGCAGGGAAATCGTTACGCATAAATATATTGACAATAGCTTTACCTATATCCAATGATATAGGTAAAGTCTATACATTGTATAAAAGAAATAAATTCTTCTAAAAATTCTATCTATAAACTGTTTAACTATTTTTTTATTTATACTTTTTAACTGGCTGAAGATAAAAATTTTATCTATAAATAGATTGACTATAGTATAGTTATAGCCAATAGCGGCAGTATTTAATATTAAAAAATAAATAAATTTGATAAATTATTTACATTTTATTTTTTTCAATGAAAATAGTGTGTATATTTTTTATTGTTAAAAAAACATTAGTAAGATACTGCAAGATATGTATATTGTATATTTTATTTCCTAATAAACCGAGTTATCCATGTGAAAGATCAAAGTAATTCATACAGTTTGCGTGATAGAATTTTTAATTTAAAAAAAAAACGAATAACAAAATACTTCCATTTATAGGGGAAATATAGTTCTATAATTTTTTTGTAAATAATATTAATTATTGGGGAATAAAAATATTTGTTTGAAATAATTATCACCAATTTTTACATTGTCATAAATGGACACATGAAAAATTTGAAATTCACTACAATATCAAGTATGCACTTAGACAATGGATGAAATGAGAACAATGCTTGTCTTGAATACGAGATGGTCTATGATATAGGTATTGTTGAATTGACGTCTGTATATGAGGTCAAAAGTGCGAAACTGTCCATTGAAATATCAAAGTGGTTGATGCTGGTTCAAGCGATAACAACGGCCAATCAATTGACACTGAAATCACTGACACACACCCACAAGTGTACTTAAAAATTCATCGACTCTATTAACATACATATATATTATTTACATTATATTTATCATTATTCTATATGCAAAAAAAATATAATCCAAATTATATAATATTCAAAATATAAAATTTCGTGAGACAGCCAATCATTAATTTTAAGCCAGTGAGTCAAGAGTCTTATCAAACGCGTGCAGATTTTCGATAATAATAAGACTGACCTCGACTACATTGCGACGCTACACTTTTCAAATCAAATATAGCATATAACCCCTTTCACTTAAACGACCTTGAATTTTCTAAATATATATATATCAAACTTTTTAAAAAAAAAAAAAAACAATTTATTTGAAAATTTATTTTTTTACTATCATTAAAATCGTTATTTTATTTTTATTTTTTTTTTACAATTTAAATATTTAAATAACAATAATAATACTAGCCTTGTTTATAATAATTATCCTAAATTTCTTCGAATGAAAAATAAGGGAAAAAAAAAAAATATACAAATTGTATGTTGAATATAATTGAGAAAAAAAAATTTAAATTTTTAAAAAAATATTTGTAATATATTTGATAATATCATATTGTTATTTTCTAACTATCATACATATAGATTAAAATTAATTAAAAGTAGTTATTAGGTTATATAGATCAAGTAAAAAATAAAAAAAAATAAAAAAAAATAAAAAAAAAAGAGACAGCGCAAGCTCAATTGATGAGTATAGTTGAGCTTGCACACGTGCGCAATGGATAGCAAGGTGAGACCGGTTATTTTTGTATATATGATATAAAAATCAAACAAATAATAATCAAGGAAAATATATCTGTGTGTGTGTGTGTGTGTGTTTTTATCACTCTCTTTCTCTTTCTACTGATAGAGAGGCCACAAAGTCTTCATGTTGTCGCTGCTATCGCGTAACTCTTTCGTTGTGTGCTTTTTTATATGAAAAAAGCTCGAATAGTTTCTCGTAACGCTGACGTCATTGAACAAAATGGCGTCAACCAATTGAATGACGTCATATTGTTAAGTAATGTAACAATGTGTCGTTTGAGTGTGACCGCGTGCGCGTAATAGCAAAAATAATCATGATGATGAGTCAGCCCTCACTGATCAAGGTAAAGCTCTAAATTTATTTCAAATTATTTTTTTTTTTATTCTCTTAAATGGACAATGTTAAACCAAATTAATACATACGTTCATTGTTACATCAATCAATGTCTTTCGAAAGACACATCTTTTTATTTTTACCTATAGTTTTTGTAGGTTAACTTGGAAAATACATAGAACCTTGAATTTTATTTATTTGTTTTTATTTTTTTTTCATTTTTTTATTTAATAAAAAAAATATCTAATGACAGACATTCGAGTCTTGGATTCTCATTACAAATAATATATATTTTTCTGTTTTTATTGTCATCAACTTGTTGAGAATTTTTCTTTTACTTTGAGCTTTTTTATGATATTAAAAAATAGCAGTCTACATAATTTTTTAGAATAGTAAAAAAGCTGCTAATAATGTTAATTAAATAAATATCGTTCTGATGAAAACGCAAAAAAATTTATATAACGAGATATAAATTGTATTATTTTGCAAACGACCGAGTAACAAAACATTGAGCTTTTTTTGTGTCAAACAACACGACAGTTTGGCAACCCTGCAGTTGTTATTTTATTTATCATTTATTTTTTATGCTGATAAAAATGAATTGACGTTTGTTTTTAGCTGATGAGCTTAAAATGTTTGAAATTTTTATAGTCAAATTTATAATTAATAGTTGATTATTGTTTTTTTTTTTCGACTAAATGATTTGTTTATTTGCGTATTTTTAATTGATAAATTGTTATTAATTTTACAAGTCATTTTTCAGTGTATTTTTTTTTTTCTTTATACAATATATGGAGTTATTCCCTCGTCTACTCTACTCACTGTCTGACTATACATTGACTACAACTACTGACATTTTTCATGCGAATATATGTATGAATGCATCAGTGAATGATATTACTCTTGAAACTCTTTTTACCTCGGGATCTCATGTGACAGCAAGTCACGTGAGACCTTCAATCTCTATTCAAAAAATTTATTAAATTTTCATTTCATTTTAATACAAATTACTACTAAAATGATCTATAAATACAAAATTATATTATTCACTTTTCTTTATGAATTATTTATCACATGAATATATGAAAAATTTTTTTACTTCAAATTTATCTAGTTGTTATTCGTTTTATATTTTTAAATTGTCATTACTTGCACTTTTAATTGAAAATATTAAAACAATAATAATATTCATTGAAAATAGTTTGAAATATTTTATATTTATGATAAATTACCAAGAAAATTTATTGTGTATTTACAATTTTTTGGAGTAGTAAAATTAACAATTGTGTCACTGTAAATAGTCAAAAGCTAAAGCACATATTTGCGAGTATACATATATATTTAGAGCCAATCAGAGAGACTGCGGTAAAAACCACAGGATTTTCAACAAACTTACCGCAATATTTTTAACGAATTTATTTCAAAATATATAAATGTTGAACCGCATAATACAACTTGTTATTTAATAAAATTAAAATATCTTTGTTAGCTAATATCAATTTGTTTAAATCAAATTATTCATAATTTTTTTTTTGATAATTTAGTTCAGTCAATTGGCTTTGAATGACGAAACTTTGAATTGTTTTATTATAATTTTCTAATGAGCATGTGATTTCAGAAATGGTACATATTGTAATTGGCATAACCAAAACAAATGAATTTTTTGTTTCTATTAAAATTCTCCATTTTCCAATTGTATTTTCAATAATAATTATAATTTATGTATATTGTGTCATCGAGCATTGATGAAAATTGTAAATTGTTATTTGAATTATACCGAGAGTATAATATAACAACAGCTGGTCTGTTTATTGACAATACCAAGGTCTTTGTATTGTCATTGGCACAGACTTTTGAAATGTTAAACAATATACATTCAGGTTATTGTCTTGTACAAACATGTTTACCCAAGATCCCATCAGAATTTTTTCAACAAATAAAAATTTTTTTATTTATCTGGCAAATCCACTTTTTTCCCTAAAGATTAAACTTTTTTTTTTTTTCGTTTTATCTGTAATGGAATTTTAAGAAAAAAAATCATAAACTTCTATTAAATATATTTACTAAAATTTAATTATAATTAATAACAAAGTTTTTTTTTTATTGTCGGTATATAATATCTTTTAAACTTTTTTATTTTTCAAATTTTTTATCTCAACCTTGATTTTGTTATGGTGACTTAGTAATTATTTTTAAAAAAAAATAAATTTCAACGTTCCACACGAACAAATTTATGGATTTTGTTTATTTAATATTTTTATTTTTATTTCTTGCACGAAAAGTTTGTTTGGGTATGTAGACACGTGCATGTGGTGCAACTATATAATACACCACAAAATTTATGTAACGACAACATTGCCAATTACGAGATAACTGTAACAATATACCACGACATTTTCCCTTTCCATTTGAAACACTTGTTTTCTATATTTGTTGAAATTATTGTTAAAAACTTTTCCATAAATTTCATAAACCGATAATATTTTTCATGAGGTATAACAAGTGTTTGAAATTGAAAAAAAAATCAAAAATTGAAGATAAAAATTTAATGTTTATTCATGAAAATCAGCCAAGATGAAAAAAAAATTAATTCAATTAGTTGAATTATGTTATGCGTATCTTTCGGATGGCTATTAAGGGGTAGAAAATTTTTACATGCATATTTGCTTTGTCGATAGGGCAACCCTCTTAATTTTCTTTACACTAAATTATCTGTCGCAAAAACCTCTTCCAAGCCAAGTAAATTCTATTGCAGTATAAAGTGCTCTCAAGTGATTTCCTTATGACTCAATTTAAATATTATATTTTTATACATTTTTTACAAGGACAAGTCAAGTGGCGTTTCATGAGCTTAATTATTTACCAATACTGCCATCTACATAAATTAATTTTTATCAACAACACAGCTTTTTTCCTCAAATAATAATAATAGTTTTAAATCATTAATAGCTTTTTTTGATATTATTTTATTTCTCAATGAATTTTAGTTGAACAAGAGGTCAGTTAATTGTATAATTAACTTGGCTATACAATCAGTTAATAAAACAATAAAAAAAAATGATGACAAAATGGAAGGTTTTATATATAAATTTAAAATAACCTATAAAGTATTGGAATTTATACAGAGAAGAAACACGAACAGTGTAATTTTGAAAATTAAAACTGTATAATAATCAATTCACAGTTTCTCTTTCAATTAAAAAATATTGATTTATATCTATTTCGATCTATTATCAATATATTTTGATCGAGTTTAGAAATGCCACGTAGGGGGAAATTCCATTAACAGTTTTACTTTACATTTTTATTATTATTTAATGATACACATGTGTTGTATCAAAAAATTGTTTATGGAAAAATCGATAAATCCAGTTGATGGACTATATGAAGTAATGGTACTCGTTGTTGCTTCGAAAGATTCTCGATCGAGCTTTTTTGTTTGCAATTTGTTGGCTTTTTTCACAACTTGCAAAGTATCCTCTTTCACATCACCGACAATATACATGTCCCAATTTTTTTTACTCATTTTCTACAGAGCAAATGGATTAGAAAAAAAAAAACTAATAGATGATAGAATCATAGACAATTTTTGAAAAATTTTTTTTAACGTTTTTCAGGTTGGCAGCAGCGCAAGAGGCGGCACAAAGGGACCCTGCATACACGAGTCAGTACAGGAGAAGGCAGAGGTCGGCGAGACTAAGTGGTCTAGGTGACTGGGCTAGCTTTGGAGGGGAGGTGAGATTATATCTTCATTATATTAATTAAATATTTAAAAATAAAAAAAATTAATTAATTCACTTTAATAAATGTTTATAAAAGAAAAAAAAAAAATTATAATTACTATCGTTAGACATTTAAGTTGAGAAAAATAAATTTCTTAATAAATAATTCGCAGTTGTTTTAATTACGATAATAGAAAATTATTTATTTTATTTTTTAAACAAAAAATAAATTTACTTATTTTATTTATTTATTTTCTTGAATGCAGGTCATGAAATTTTCATGAAATTTTATATATAGAATGATAAATTTACGTTGAAAAATCGTTAAATTTTTTTTTTTTTTCATTTCGTACATCAGGTACATTGCAAATACAATCTGATTCATCGACATCCGGTCTGATGCAACTTGAAATGACCCTAAAGCTCGTAAATTTTTTATTTTTTTTCATGTTATTTAACTTTTTTAAGAAAAAAAAAAAAAAGGGTTATTCAGTATTTCGCATAATCCTCGAATAATTTTTAATTTTCAATTCATTTTTTCATCGTATAAATTCCACCAGGTATATATATTTTTTTTTTTAACAATTGAATTTGTAAATTTCAAATTAAAAAATAAAAAAAAATTAGTGTGTGTGTGATACGCTCGAGGGAAGTGAAACTTCTTTTGTAGTTTGGTAAGGGATTGTATTATAAAGATAGACTCACAAACGAAA
>JAPYYR010001553.1:0-21288 GCA_030523065.1 Aphidius colemani
TGACTTTTCCAAATCACAAGAGGCCCATGAATGTAGACAATGTAATGCTTGAATTGATTTATCATTTGTGACAGTACACTTGATTTTAAAATTAGGTTTCAGTTTTTTATGTATCTTTGACAAAGACCAACGCACTTTTTTTCCACAACAAAACTCGTTATTGTTTGACGTATATAAAGATATTTCGGAGGTTAGAGATCTCTACATACTATAAAAAAAAGAAAAAAAGTAAATCCGATACCAAGATTAAGTTTGTATTTTCTTTAATTGAATGCCTTGAAACCTTTCAATCAAAATTTGCGGTTTTATCTTCCGCTTCAGAATGCAATCCAATTAAAATTTTCTGGAGTTTTTTGATTTCGATTTTTGTTCTCGATCATTACCTGACGGATAATCGGATTCAGTATGGCTTATGTCAGTTGGATCCAGATTTTCTAGTTCTTTTTGGATCTAAATCTTGATTTAACGCATACAGGTATATTATACAGAAAATCAGTAGAAACAGAAGGGAGAGATGCACGTAGAAAAGAAACTTCTAGTCTTCATGGGTAGAAGATTTGAGAGCAGGTTACAAGGGGGCAAGTATTGTTCACTGAATTACATATTTGAACATTTTAAACAATTACAAAACTGATAATAAACGAAATCACGAGACACGATCAACTGTGACTGAAGAAGAATAAACGAAATTGTCGAAAATTTAATTTTGGCTTCTGTTTTTAATTTTTTTTTTTTTAATTTTTATCGTTAAAATAATATACAAACATGCTCTTGTTTGAATCAATCGATACAAAAGGGCTGACGTTGTAATAAAAAAATAACACCGTGTTTTGCGCGCAGTAAAGTTACTAACTGTCAACCAAGTAACGGCCATGAATATATCAGCCAGAGATTGGCCGTTGATTGGCAAACAAGTAACGGCCAATGAATATCTGCCAAGACTTGGCCGATGACTGGCACCCGAGCAATGGCCATTAATATATCAGCCACCCGTGTAGGAGAACACAACACGGCCAAACATCGGCCGATATCGGCGGCTTTTCGCCATTGATGGCCTGCCATTAACGGGCCGTTAACGCGGTTAGAATGGAGCGTTACGGTAATTTAATATTGGCTGCCATGAATGGGCCATTGATGTTTCCCAACATTTGTTTCCCAATATTGAGCCAATAAAAAGCCATTAACGGCCCGTTAGTCCGCCAAGAATAAACCAAGTATGGGCCAATGCTTTCTACTATTTATTAAAATCAAAAAAAAATTTTTTAATTATTATTTATCCCAGGGGGGGGGGAGGCTATTTTTTAACAAACTATTAATAATTGCTCGGAAATGTACGAGTATAATTATAATTAAACAAGAATGATTTTGTAGTATAATTAAATATTGCATCTACATTCAAAAATTTCGTCAATGAGACTTTAACTTTAGTACATAGAAATAGCATTATGATTATTTGTTTTTGATTCATGACAATCCCGAACAATACAATTTCTCACCATAATTCTTAATAAGTAAATAACAATGACAAAAAAAAAAATTTCTGAATGAATAAAATATGAACATTTCATTCATTGTAATATTTTTAACAAGACAGTTATGCAAATAAAAAAATTAGTATCTTAACTTAATATGAATATATTAAAAATTACCTACTGGCACAATCTGTAAAAAATATTACAAGAAATAGAATATTCATATTTTATTCATTCAGAAGTATTTTTAGTATTAAATTCAGTTAAGATGTTTAATAAAATTTAAATAAAAGAAAAAAGTTTTAAGTTAGCCACGCATACACACAAACCAGCTGACGCTTCGAATTTCTACGCTATCATAGGCGTATATGTTGTATGCTTGCCGGCCTTCCTTCTCTCTCTATAATTCTCTACTCTTTTTCCACTTTTGATATGGAGCGTAACGCAGTATTTTGTGACCGAGAATGTGACCGAGAGTGTGATGGAGATTGTGACGCTAGCAGGGACTCAAATTTTTTTGCTACCCTTCGTAAAGAAGTTTCACTTCAAAAAAAAACTGCAAATCAAAATAACGTTTTTTTTTCTGTTTTGAAAACTATAATTCCAAAAAAAAAAATTTTCTAGAAAAAAAATGGTATTTGGAAGACGCGAAAAAGCTGCGACAATTTTATCACGAGTAATCGAAGTATACCAGTTTTTGAGAATCCCCTTTAACTGCATTACAACCGTCATTTATGCAAGTATTATGTATTTCGTTACTTGTAGTTTTTTCAAGATTATCGTGATCAAGTTCGGATCAGGGAAACCTTAACTCATCCTTAATAAAGCCAGCCTGATCCAAACTGGATCAAGAAATATATATACTCCTTAAAACTACAGCGTATATTGTTTCCCTCCGCGGCCGTGCGGTTTAAAGCGTTCCCCTTACCACGTACAATCTAAACTTCGTTGATTCGAATCCAGTTAGGTGCAAAAAATAAAAAAAAAACTCCGTCTTTATAGTTCTCTCTCTCTCTCTCCTTCTCTGGTTAAACGAAAAAGAAACTATAAATAACAGTATCAACAAAGATCTGATTTTTTTTCAATTCTTGATAAGTATTGATCACGTTTGGCGTTACGTTCTTGATCAAGTTTGGATCTAGCATCTCGATCAAGAATGGATTTGAAATCAATGTTGCCTAATTAAGATTTGATCAAAACTTGATTTCAATTTCTACTCGTGTCAGCCTCCGTAAAAATAAAAATTATTTCTTTTGCAAGCTGTGAGGAGCAACTGAAAAAACAAGAATTTAGAAAACAGCAGCGATGACTTCAGATTTCAATTTCAATAACATTCAAAAAATCTAGAACACACGAAAATATTTTCAAAGCGAAAAAATCAACAGAATATTCAATAATTATAGTAAAAAAATTATCAGGATATGCCAGTTCACAGTTTTCTATTAAGATATTGAATAAATTAGATAAATAAAAAACTAATCTCATTGAATTTGATTTTTATTTCTTTGATCTAAAGTCGAATTCCTCGATTAGTGGTCTCAACATATTTTAAGAGTTCTTCAGAATCTTCACAAACAAATGGTTTTTCATGATAACAGGCGACATCATGCCAAGCAATCCCATCATCGTAAACATTATTGAGAACGGATAGACAAGACTCAGTTGTTTTGGTAATGTCAAACTCAGCATTATCTGGCTGACGTTGCTTTTTGTGTCCTGTTTGTGACCATGGATTGATCCCCCAGCCCGTTGGAATGCGACTTGTTGGTGCTATCTTCTCGCGGTTCGCTGACCAGAACCATCCATGCAGGGCTTTGGGCTCTAAGTCAGGACGATTTTCACACCCTTTAAAATCACACAAACGGCCAGAAGTCCAAATGTACGGAACATTATCTGTGGAAAAAAAAAGTTGTGAATATTAAAAAAAATTGAATAAGTGTTTGTAGGCGTATTTTCCTTTCAAATTAATATTTACGGAAAGTCTTGATCAAGACTTGATTATCATTTCCACCTGGGGCATTTTACGGAGGCTAGGAGCCGAGAGGCTCAGCCAGAGTATTAGATTTATCGCCAAAAAAAAAAAAAAACGTTCATAACTTTTGAAATAATTGTCATAAAAACTTCAAGCTTCAAGCTTAAAAGAGTCTCTGGAAACTCCTTGGATAAAAAAAATGATTTTCTCATTGGCAATTTTTTTTTTTTTCGAAAATCGAAATTTGCGAAAAATACTATTTGTTTGAAAGAAATTCGTTCGTAATAAAAATTGGATTTTAAAAAACGAATCATCTAAACTTAACATGAAACTTTTGCAACTACTCTAACTTGAGTTATAGCTTGTGCCGTTTTCATTTTTTATGCAAGCTATGACTCGTGATAAAATTATAAGAGATACTTCGTATTAGGCTTGAAACATGCACGGTTAAAACTGAAAGTCTGAAATTTACTGTACATGTACAGGGAGCACTTGTACACGGTACAAGAAAATCATTCCTACTACCGTAGTGCAATTCTAAAGTACGTCGCTACTTCTTGGCAAAAAAATGGTTTGAAACAGAAAAAAAATTGTGAGCCGTTAGACTCACGGGTTGATGTATACACATCTTTGGCGTGTTTGTCCAATCAAATTACAGAATGATAACAAAAATAATTTTTTTTGACACAAAGAAAATGACGTGGGCTAATTTGTTCGGATAAAAAAAACTTGTACTTTTCTAGTAAAAAAATATTCTATTATCATAACCCGTGTAGGAGAATACAACATGGCCAAGCAATGGCCCAATCCTGGCAAAACGTTGCCAAGACTTGGATGCCGGTATTGGTCGACGCTTGAGCCAGACTTGGGGAGTGACACCAATTTAAGCCTGGCTACCAATACTCGGCCAAGACTTCCAGAAATTAATTAATTCGATTAAAAAAATTATTTTACGATTGTTTAAACAATTTAATTTGTTTTTTTACATTAGAGTTAATTGATTAGTCTGAAACAATCGCACCGAAAATACTTGACATCACCATGACTTGAACTCGGTACTTCATAGTTGGAAGTTCAGAGTCTCACTTACTTAACCACAGCAGTAACATTTGAGAGTAGAGAAAATTTGTTTTACTTAAATTTTTATTACAATCATGGCAATCCAAGAATTAACCGACAGTCGGCCGATATAAAAATTCAATTTGTTTAATGTGCCCCGGAATGTATTTCCATAATTTATAAAAAAAAAATTTTCTCTTGAAATTTTTATTATGTCAAAACAAATGATTAGCTGTCGTGAGTAACTCTCGACTATAATGGGCTATAATGCTAATTTCAACGAAGTTTGTATATTTGAAGTTTCAAGTTTACTATTTTTTATTAGTTGTCATTGGTGAAATGAATTGGTATACCCATGTGATTTTATTTGAGATATAAAGAAAACTATTTGATGACATTTATTTTTCGAGGCACCATTCATGGTGCCTCGAGGAAGAATCACGTACAATTGAGGGTCCGGATGCAATGACATGTTGAGCGCTCGGAGCTCAAGAAAATACAACGTTGCTTAGGTAAAAAGTAGAAAAAAATTGAATTAATTTGAATAAAAAAAAAAAATACCATCATATAAAGAATAGAACAACTTTTCTTCCAAATAAATTATTTTCTGAAATCATTAATTAGTTAATTGTAAAATAAAAGTGTTAAAATTTTTTTTCAAAAAAAACTATAATATAATAATTTTTCGGATATAATTTTTCCTAACTTGTTTAATGATTGACGAATCATCTTGAAACTTGAAATAGGTTTCCTTTATAATTTAGCGATATGAAAAGTATCATTTGAAAAAATGATTTCCATATATTGCTTATTGTTTTTTATTTATTTAGCAATGTTGTTCAAAATATTAATTCATCTAACTTCAACATTACTAAGAGTCGAGGAAATTTCAAAACTGAGATTCTTTTCAGTGGAAATTTCAGTTATCAGTACATCAAGAAGTTTTATAAAAATTTTCAAATTTTTTTATTCACAATTGACTGAATTATGAATTAATAAACAAATTGTGAGCAACAACGGCCGCTGTCCCTGAAAGTCATTTACAGTGAGTAAATACAGCCCCTACGCTCTTTACGGCGGCCGTTATAGCTTACAATTGGTTTATTAATTCATAATTCAGTCAATTGTAAATAAAAAATTCGAAAGTTCGGAAAAAACTTCTTGAAATACTGATAAACAAAATTGTCGCCGGAAAGTTGATTTCCTGAAAAATTCCCTCTGCTGTTTGGAACAAGAAACATATGGAATATAACAATTATAATAGTGCCTGTGTCAAAAAAGAGAAGATTACATAGAAGTTTTCCTTCTAACCATCTATCGTTTTTAACAAGACTATATCTGAATATTATAAGCAAATTATTTTTCCAAATAAGATTTTTTTTTTCTTTCAACAAACCATTTATTATTTAAAAAAAGGGTTTTTTTTTATTTCAAACCACTTTTTGCCAAGAAGTTTATTTTTACCATCAACAATTATTCTTTTTTTTTTTCATTAAAAAAATCAAAAATTTTCTCGATGTAGGATTTTACTGCACAGTACAGGAAAACTATTTCTACTACTGTAGTTTAATTTTTGAGTAAGATGCTAGGATTCTAATGCACTGTACGAGTAAACCATTCTTTCTACTGAAGTGTAATTTTCGAGTGAAATTGTAGAAATTTGGTGCATACGACTGCGCTGGAAGAACAAATTTTATATCCACGGGTTTCGTGATTTTCCAAAAAAATTTGTAGAACGATTCATTTTTTATTGAATAAATGATATTCGAATTTTACATAACGACTTTTGAGACTTCAATAATATCCATCGAAAAGACTATAAGGAGACTTGAACTTACATTCCTAACTACCGATTTATTACTAAACTGAACGTTCTACCACTGCACCATCAGGGTGACTTGCAAATGAGTTTTTTTTTTTTTTTTGGAAGATTAAAGAAACTTAACAAATAAAATTACTACTCACAATAATTTTTGTGTAAAATTCTAAAACTACCGCACACAACTAGAAATGATTTTTAAAATTAGTGCTTGTACAGTATTATAAATTGTTTTCAGTAAAGTGCGTCCAAATCCTAGCATCTAACTTGAAAATTATAAGACAGTACATGATTTCATATTACAGTACCCAAACACAAAATTTAGTGTTTTGTACCGGGATTTTACTGCATAGCTTACTTTAAATGTACAGTAAAGTTTAGATAATACGCATAATACTTCTAATTTATACTATGGCAGTTCATTTCTAATGTAAATTTATATCAGAATTTAATTTTTTTTACTGTAAATTTACAGTATTGTTCATGAATTTTAGTTTACAGCACAAAAAATGTAATTTTACATAAAAAAAAAAAAAGGAATTTAATGCAGAATATACACAAAACATGAGATATTTATTTTCAACAATGTGCGTATTCGGAAATTGTTTGTAAAACACGCCATTACGTACCAATTATAGTGCGTAACGAGTTACTTTTACGCACGATTTTTAAACAAGAAATCTTGCATAATGGCGTCCATATCACAAACCTCGTTTCAAAAAATATTGTATGTAGCTCGTACGTAAAGATGATTCTCCACGACTTTGAAAGTGTCACGAAAACGACTTGTCACACAGTCGTTTTCGACTCACTTTCGGCTCGTTCTCAACTCCTGGTGACTCGTATTGATACCTTATTGACACCGTAAGTCGAAATCGAACAAGAATCACCTACTTCACGTACTATATTATAATTTTATCGAAAGTTGTAGCTTGCCTAGTTTTTGTATAATTTTTTTTAAACATTCCAACTTTTTTCAAAATTGTCATAGAACTTGATATAGGATTTAAAAAGTATAGATGGTAAAATTCTACAACTTTTATCCAAAACTATTCAAAATAAATCATAGTTTTCATCAAAAAATAAAAAATTGAGATTATTGAAGATAGAAAGAAACTGACTGGTAAAATTCAAAAGAGACTCCCTACGGGCGATAGAGTTTTCAAAACTTTTTATTTTAAGCCCAATTTAAAGTCTATTTGTAGATTTTATCAAGAGTTATAGCTTCCCTTAATTTTACGTAACTTAAACAACAAAAAAAAATCGAATTTACTTAATTGTCAAATTATTATTTTTTGAAGTGAAAATTCTTATCGGAGGGTAGTGAAAAAAAAGCATGTTTGGCTACAGAATGCTCGACTGAGCGTGTGGACCAAGCGCTGAAGCGAGCGGTTACTCGGAACGAGTATAAATTATAATTGCTCTAAGAAATGTTTGGGAAACGATTTTTGGAAATAGTTTATGGAATTCGTTTTTGAAAATACAATCACTCACCGACTACGAAAGAAGTTTTACTTCCACCAGGCGTACTACAAACACACACAATTTTTTTATTGATTATTATTTTTTTTTATTGATTATTCAAATTTTCGTATTATATATTAAGGCACTGTATTTCAATGATTTTATTCTTAATGAAATATTGAAAAATATTTAACAGATAAAATCTAACACGGCCCTAGCCGGAGTATCGAAAATTTTTAATTTTCAACGGTAACGCGGGCCACACGCCCCAACAAACATTACCAGGTCTTTTTCTTTTCCTAACTCCTGTTACCCTGTAGTGAATAACAAAATTAGGTCAAATTTAACAATTGTTTAGAGACTAGTTTATTTCTGTTTCATAATAATTTCATATTTATTTTCCTCAAAGTTTGAATAAATTCTTATTTGAAACTAAAATAAATCTGTCTCGTATCAAATAATAATTTGATTTATCCAATTTTTCAGTGATTAAATTTTTCTTACAATGTTTTAAGAGACATAATATAATAATGATTACAATTTTCGAATGCCGTTTTAATTATTATTTAATGTAGAGTTAATTGACTACAGCCAACAACTAATAGTTTTGTGGCTGACTACAAACGACTTCAAACAAAAAATGCGACTGCAAATTATTACGTTTTTTTCCCGTCATTAACTTTTTAATCTTGTTTTTGTCTTTTCTACTGGAACAAATCTATAAAAAATTATGTATAATTTTTCGAATTATTGTATTTGTTTATCCACAACAATATAACTGAAGTTAAATTGAAAAATTATCAAATGAAAAAGGAATATCGTTAAATTATCTTCTAATTATTAAAGTTATTAACTGGAATAGTTTTTAACATCTAAGTTGATTAAGTCTGATACTTTAAGTTTGCTATAATCAGTCATAAATAGAGCTTACAGTGTTTTGCACTATTATTTTATATCTTTATAACTATGAAAACTCATTAGATACTAAAATTAAATTGGATGCTTAATGAAATTTTTCGGGTTATATTATAATGTATACTAATTTCACTGTTCTCATATTTTCAGTACTGCTCTATTGAATTCGTACATACGAACTTAAGTACTCATGACTTTTTTCTTGTCTTGTTTACGCTTTATGGATAACCAATTACATATGACTACTATATGACTTTTAAAATAGTAGTCAATAAATTTGAGTGATTACATTGACTACAACTTACTACGGAAACGACTACAATAAATACATGTGTCTTTATACATACTACACACGAGAGTGACACCATGAATTCAAATTAGCCCCTCAGTTTTTTACCATTACCATTGAGGAAAGGCTGCTTTACTATGATAATAAAAAAATCAAATGAAACAATAACAATATTTCTGGTGCTTTCATTAATGTCTTCTTGAATGTTGATATATTATTGGTCAGTTCATTCTGTCAACTACTTTCAATAAGAAACGAATCAAAACTTTGGATTTATGGAAAACAGCTAACAGATCAACTCGACATTGAATATAGATATAACCTGTCAGTAATTACTTGATAGCATGTAACAGAAAAACTTACTTTGTCGGATTAGTCTGAAGATCATGTTATTTTCATCCTGAGTCTCAAGAGAAACCAAATCCATGCAATACTCTCGACATGCGTTCCTTGCATCAAGCCAGTCGACTTTCTGATTTTTATGGGCAGCAACGTGACTGCTCAGAAAATAGTTGTGCCCTCTATAGTTAAATTCTTTTGGTCCTGTTATCAATGAAAAAAAAATCGCATTATTAATAATATCGTTATTCATTCAAAAAGTTTGTCTCTTAACTGAAAGTTGTATGTAAATGTCCTTTTGTCATAATAACATTTTTCAAATGACGAAACTGTAAAGATTTTTTTAACTGTATGAATACCAGTACGCGTACAATCTATCGTTTCTAACAAGACTATATCTGAATATTATAAACAAATTATTTTTACAAACAAGATTTTTTTTTTCTTTCAACAAACCATTTATTATTTAAAAAAAAGAAATTTTTTTTATTCCAAACCACTTTTTGCCAAGAAGTTTATTTCTCAAATTCAGAAATTTTTTTTCACAGTGTACTTTCGAAAATGATATTTGGTTAATAGAGGTTACATCAATTGATTCAATGTCTAAGACGACATGTTTTGGCAATTTATTTTTCTAGTTCATATAATAAATGATAAATCTTTAACTTTCCTGTTTTTGGACATTAAACACAGGCGTATACGAAGAAATTAATATTTTTTATAACAAAATAGTAATAATAAAATTTAAAAAATATTGAATTTTCATAAGCACTAATACATAGTTAGCAATAAAATTATTAATTCAGCAATGTCGCAATCTGAGCCTAGTGTATTCATGTTATACTTTTGTGTGTTTTATATATTTTGATTGCTGAAAAATTGTATGCATAATTACATATATTGTACTACTCTATTTTTATTTTTCATCCATTTAATTTTAGAAAATTAAAATTTGATTTCTTTTGACCGATAGTATGATAACTAAAATATTTAAAAAATGAACTTAGAAAATTATGAATAAAAATTGAATTATCTATATTGTTCTGATAATCATCGAAGTGGTTTGATAGGACAGTAAAGCAGTTCTACAAACTTACTGTTGCCCAAAATATCAATCAGCTAGTCATTGTTTCATCAATGATATCATGTATGAAATCTATGTAAAAATCAATGTTTCAATGATTACCAATTAACAAAACAAAGATGGAAATTATTTCCTTCTTATTCTCAATAAAATAAATAAAACTGTTTCACTTTGAAATCTCAAATTAGTTGGAACATTACTTAATTGTTTTCTGTAGTTGAAAAACTGATCCGTATGATAAATCAATATTTTTTTGTCATCCAAAATCTACCGAGACGAGTATTACTCCAAAGCACTTTTTGAAGTATTTCGTAATCACGTCATCACTTTTAGAAAGCGTGTATATATTTGACATAATCGTTGGCTAACCATAGTGATGATAATTATCAACAAAGAAAAATATTATGAAATCGAAATTAAAATTGATGATTGCAGCATCGATAAAAAGAAAGAGGTAAACACGCAAAGAGGTACGATAGGTAGAATTTTGTGCCTTTCACTCCCGTAACAACACCTGTTGGTGAATCTCAATGTCGTTGTTCGTCAGTACACAATAAGTGAAAGTATCCATATTTAATTCTATTCATCTTATAAGCAAGTTCGATAAGCAAGATAATGATTTTGGATAACTAAAAATTATTTGGTTAAAACTATTATCTCTAAGAAACAGATCTTCAAATTAATTTTGTGAGCTTAATAACTTGCGTCTAGTAAACGATTTTGCGATTGACTAACAAGTAAATAAATTCAATTTGTACACTTGTGAACACGCACTTAAGAGTAATAGCTTAAACAAATCTAATTCGCAAAAACTTTAAAACGAAAAAAAAAATAAAACTTACGGTTACTACATTTTTTTGGAACAGGAAGTGCTAGAAATCGTCCTGGGCGATTGCTATGAAGTCGAGTTTCATGAGAAGTAGTCTGTGCATTGATGATGGCTACCCAAGTCATCACCATTATGAACAAGGCGAGCTTCATCTGCAAATAATCAGACTTTTCAGAATTAAAATTAAACATTACTTGAAAAAGTAAAGATAGAAAAAAAACTTACTATTAAATTTTTGTGATAATAAAGCACTATTTGTAAATTTAACAAAATGGAATATAAAAAACAGATTTCGAGAAAATCTCTCCAACAAGTATGAGCAAGTTTGTCTTCTCTGCCTCGTTTTATAGAAAAATTCTGCCCCACCATAACTAACTGAAGGTCTCTTTTGACGAGGTGTTAACGATGCAGAGTGCAGAGAAAAAACATCTGAACAACATTTGAATGCACGATTTAATTTTTCTTTATTGTCCTCATTGTGGAATACTCTTAACTATATAATCTGGAAAATATTTTTGTGTTAGGGAATAGAGATTATGAACGAGTTACAATGTGAAATGATAATAACAATATATAAAATATAGTTTATAAAGGCAGCTGGCCGTATGTATTAGAGAATGCTTTTTTTTCTAAAGACAAGATATAAGCTTTCCGAATTTTTCGGTCTTCTATGTGCTTTAGTTAAAATTTTATCCGAAGAATTCACAATTTTTCTAACTTATTGCTCAACTTAAACTGCTTAATCATGTC
The DNA here is from genome assembly GCA_030523065.1 of Aphidius colemani. Classification (NCBI taxonomy): domain Eukaryota; kingdom Metazoa; phylum Arthropoda; class Insecta; order Hymenoptera; family Braconidae; genus Aphidius; species Aphidius colemani. Next base: position 11,993 of record JAPYYR010001553.1, read on the forward strand.
AAGTCAGGCGGTGACCACCAAAGATCATTGTTCGTAATTACCAAATTCATATATATCGATATACGTTAGGTATCATATTCATAAATACTCAGCCAAGAAAACAAAATTAGTATGCTGTATTCTTCATTTGAAGAATCACACTGTATAAATAACATCTCATACAGAAACCAAGATGAATTAAGATTTTTCATGATATTCTTAATCGTTAAAACAGACAGAAACAAAATAAAAATATACAATAAATCAAGACACAATGGAATTTTTTCAATTTGCAATATTATTTTATTAAAAAGGTCGCTTCACTTACTTTTTTTTTTTTTAGACCTGAATATTTTAATCATTGCTTTCACTCCTTTTCTAAAATTTATAATTTGATCGTCAGGTGCGGAAAAAAAATTTGGTCAAAATATGTTTACTTATTAGAATTAACAGAAGGTCAAGGGGCGGAGGGAAAGGAGAAACATCTAAAACTTTACTTTGAACCTTGAGCCAAATTGTATACGTAAGAAACCAATGAGCTAATAAGTCACGAGACTGAGTGATAAAGTCACGAGGTGATTATGGTTGACAGAGTTGATTTTTGAGCAAACCTGCCATTCAAGGTGTTGCTAAACTACATCAGTTTATTTATAAGAAGAGTCGAATATTTTACCTCACTTGTTAAATAACAAAAAGACTGCCATAACTACGATCTTTTTAGAAACTGTGAAATTACTGGGAATTATTTTCTTTTACAACTACAAGAGAATTTCATTCATACTATGCGTGAGACCCACTTGACCTTTAAAAGTTTCGACATCATTCGTTGCTTAATTGCACATCAATAAACTGAAAGATCTTTATGTTATACTCGGCTTCAAGATTTTAAAATTTTCATTAAAAATGAAAAACTTATCTTTTATAATTCTGAATTATAAACTTGTTTGTAATATTCTTCAAAGAACTCATATAATATATTGTAGAACGTATTGAAAATTTTGTATAAGTTATAGTGCGTATCCAATAATAACGAAGCTTAATGTTGGAATTTCCAAATATACATTGAATAACAATAAGATTGAGGATTAGTACCAAGGGTAAATATTTAAAAAAAAAAGTGAGTCATAGAATTTTAAATTTTTTTTCTGTTTTTAAATTGTATATCGGTTTTCGATATTGTGATAAGAAGTCTTGGGACAGCAAAAAACATGGAATAAAAATCATACTACCGAAAAAACATATTTTTTGCATAACTTTTTTTAAAAAGGACTGTATGATGAATCTTTTGTTCTTGTGAATTCCAATATTAGAATCGTAAAAATACATCGAGGCAATGAAGAAAATTTATCGGTAGATAAATGTAAAAAAAAATAATTACCCTGGTGAATTCTGTGAGTTTCAATTAGTTTCGATCCATCCACTAGCTGATTACAATGGCTGAAAAGTGGATTCAATATAAGTAGGCATATAACAACTAATAAATAGGTGAATGTTAGAGTCAGCGATCATATTCACTCAAGTTAAATGCCCTCTGTAACTGGTATTATGATGATTATTATAAAATAGCTAATAAATAGGTAAAAATTATTGCTAAACAATAAACATTTTTTTATTTTAGTGCTCTAGAGGGCAGTCAAGTCAACTTTTCTACAGTGCTGGGTATACGCTGCTCATACTCTTTTTACACCTGTCAGTAAATAATATTATTGATTTAATTTAATTCAAGATCAACAGAATTATATAACGAAAATATATAATTTTATTTTTTCATTTTTTTTGATTAATTTTTTTGTAAATATGTTTTGCAAATATATTTGAGTTAAAAATTTTAAGGTTAAACGTTGTAACTTAACCATCATATATCGCATCATATACCATCATATTTTTTTTCCAAGTAAAGTTATTAGTCATTTATTCAAATTTAAGTAAAGAAAATATTAAATACAATTAATTATTTTCAGGTATTGATTTTTATTTTTTAGGTTCAAATTATTTTTAAATAAAGATCCAGTGCCATGAAGCCTTATTTAATTTAAACTTCAAGGAAGACTCCCGAAAAAAAATCTAGTGAGCTGCTAGTGGTTGTCTTGGCGTAAGACCAAAACGAAATGTAGCAAAAAATCAAGTGATATTTTGTAATTTTTTATGATTGCATGAATAAAAACAAAATCATTATCAGTATTTTTATCATTATTTAACCCATACGTCAAACGAATAATCAGCTAAAACATGGCCATTGATGAGTCTGATAGAGATAGCTTTTAATTGGAAGATACCGCTTACATTTCGCCCTCATAATCATTTAAGTATTAGTCTTAGGATTCACTAACTGTGAGTTTGAATCATAGAAATAGCTAATCATTGGATATGTATGGGACAGAATTTCTACCAGGGTAGTTTCACTATCAAAAAAGAATTCCTTTTACTATGTTTTCTGGTACTCGGGTACGTTTTCGAAAACAGAATGTTATGTACACAATATTATGAAGAGTATGCTACATAATTTTTTGTACAATAAATATTATTCGTCCCACCCTCGTATTTTCTTAATAAATGAATCCCATATTTTTCGTGACGCATAGTACAATTTCCCGGCATTACCGAGATGCGCCAAAGATGGCACGACATATTTTTTTGTACATTAAATATTATTCGTCCAACTCTCGTATTTTTCTAAATAATTAATTCCCATATATTTGTCGACAGATAGAACAATTCCTTGGCATTAGTCAGATGCACCAGAGAATGCACCTACATAATTTTACTGTACATTTACTATTATTTATCTCACCCTCGCATCCTTCATGTATTATTGGAACTAATCACCGAAAAGAGATCAGACAGACTTCTTGGCACTGACCAGGATGCACTACGTGGAGGTCATGACTGTCCTAGCATCCCACAATTCGTAAGCACACATAAACGATTTTAAAATATTTTATTAAACTCTTTATTGTGTGTGCTTCGTGCAATCCTCAACTAATTCCAAATAGTTTAAGTCAAAAAATAATTTATATCTCAGACCAAATTCATTTAATTAATTGATCAAGAAAAAGTAGGGGAATACGGGGCAAAATGGAACAACCAAAAAAATATTTTTCATTATATTAATTTCAATTTTTTTTTATTTTTCTGTTATTCTTCAATTTAAAAAGCCGAAAAAAAATGAATGCAATAAAAAAAAAATTTTTTTTTAAATTTTTAGATTATTTTTTTAAAGAATGAAAAAAATTATTTTTCATATATTTTTCTTTGTTTGTAGAAAAAAATGGTGACAAATCAATTTAAAAGGATTTATTCACGATTGTAAATGAATAGAAGTAAATAATTATTAGTTTTTGTGATTAATATAATATTTTCTGCAAAAACGATAGGTTAATTTCTAAGTTATAATTTTTTCTTTAATTGTCAAAAATTGCTTATGTACTAATCAGAAAAAACTATTTTCATACATCAAATATGTTTTTCCTTAAGTGTTCCATTTTGCCCCGCATTCCCCTAAATAAAAGTATATTTTATATTTATATTATGAATAAATAATTTTTATTTGAATGGAAATGCATCTATTTATATTTACGCGCCCGAATTTACATAATTATTTTTCATTCAAAAGTAAAATGTTAAATAAAAAATATTGTTTTAGAAAAGTGCTTTAAAGTCCAATTAAAAAAAACTTACGAACTAATAAACATTGCGATTGAAAAAGTGTAATAATTCATCTATTATTAATGATCACGATAGATAATAATAAACTCTAATGTTGTTCATTAGGGTTTATGGAGATGGTTTTAATGTTTAATTTAGTAGTAATAAAGAAAAACACACAGTTTAAATGTCACTATAAACATTTTGATTTTAATATGATATGTTTTACTTAATTTAAGACTTAACATTAGTTCTTTAGTTTTATATTTGGATATTAGTAGTTTTGATTTGCTTGAACAGAAAATAAAAACGTGGTCTTGTTCCTGTCTCTGGACGACGTGACGACCGACAAAAAAAAGTATATACACAGCAGCAACTCCATAGAAATAACAATGTCACCAACCTAAACAAAGCAAAACAAGAAATTCCTAGCAATATAGGAACATTTTATTTAAACATAAAATAATTAAACTCAACATCTAATCAGCCCGGTCTCCTCTGTGTGAGATAACAGGGTCGATTCAGTTTGACTTTTGAATTACGGCTCTTTAAAGTAGCATAAGAATTTATTTATTTGAAAAATCAGTCAAAGTGGATCTAAACAAAAAATTGGATAATGGTTTGGAACGAAAAGAAGCTTCAAAAAATATAACAATAATTTTTTGAAACTTCAGGGACATTAAAGCACTTTTCCGGGATGGGTTAATATTGCAACTAGTCATTCTTGATCTAAAAGAACTTACTTAAAAAGGTAAAAAAAGAGGTAGAAAGTATCAAAATTTTCATTTGTTAATGAAAATTATTCATAATTATTGCTAATTTTTAAATTAAATATATTATTTTAATATTTCTGTAAAGAACCGATATTTTTCAATACGCTTTTTTGAAATTATTCAATTCCTTTGAAGGATCGATAGAAATCATTTTTTTAAGATAATACCACTAAAAAATTTGTTCATTCATAACTAATAAAATAGTTAAAATTTCAAAAACAACGAAAATGTATTCTCGTATTCATGAGAACTATAAAAAAATAGTACTCATTATTTTAATCTCGGGTCCCACTCATCATTTTAAAGGGTGCCCACTTGTTTTATTTTTGCTCATTATTGAATAACTATATTTTTTTATTAAATGAATATTTCCAAAATTAAGTAATATTATTATAAACTTTGATAACACTTTTTTATATGTTTTTACAACAATTTAGCCTCAAAATTTATTATAAAATAAATAAGCTACGTTAAGTGCTAGAATTGCTGAGTGCTACTATCTACCAGCTTTAGTAGGAATGAAAGAAATCTTGTTTTGTTTTCATATATTATCTTATATCATAATAACAATAATAATAATATAATAATTTATAATCCAATAACTTTATATTTTATATTTGTTTATATTTATATGTTCGTATGGGCTTGCTTTTAGGGACCTTTTCGGTTATGCACACACGACTTTGCGGAAATTTCGTCTTTTTGAGGACGGTCTCCGTCAATTTATCGGTGGAAACGTCAGTTCGAAGACCGTCCCAAAAAACAATGTATGTCAGAGGATTTCAGGAACATCAATGTTTTTAAAAAACTTTGAAGACGGTCCTTAAAATCCAAAAATGTCCCCACAAGCAAGTATGGATAACAACTTGGATTTTGGGGACGGTCCTCAATAAGTATGTTTAGTCTATCAATGATTTTGAAAGCATTCTTCAATTAGCCTTGTTCAACTAAGCTTTCAGAAAATTAAAAAAAAGGTAAATGTAACTTAACAAATAATATATATAATTTTTAACAATATTATGACTACTATTTTATTATGATTTTTCGTTTTAAGGGGAAGCATACCTTTGAAAAACTCAGTTCACAAGAACGATCCAATCTTCGTCAATTATGAGCTTATTTGCATGAAATTTTGGAAATCTCTATAAAATTGCATGGCTGAGTGCATGATTATTTCAAAAATTGTTAATAACAAAACAATTTATTAATAAATTGCAGTTTTCTGCAAAATTTACATCAAAAAGAAAAACAACGATTTTTATTAAAAAATAAAGTTTTTCTTTCCAAAATTTGCAGGAGCACTCAGAACATTATAGCCGAGTGCATGATTATCTAAAACGTTATAAATTGTAAAAAAATTTGTTATTTTTTTTTTTAATAATTATGTTTTTTTTTGGCTTCCTTATCATCGATCCCTGAAATTTGGAAAAACTAGAGGGCGTTTAGAACGATTTTAGGATTCGATGCACTGTAACAATGCAAAATAGAATAAAAGCCCTTATAAACGTTCCAAGGTGTATTTTTGTGAGGTTATATTTATGTCAGCCAGTTATAGTAAACAAACAATTATTGTTAGAAAAATAGTTATAAACAGTGATTCAAAAAGTTTATGCTGCTTCAATCAGTGAAAAATTAGATAGCTAATAGTATATTTAAATTGATATTTAACTTGCGAAAAAGATAAAAATCTAGTGGCCAATTATTTCAATATCTATATATGACTAACTGCAAGAAATCATATTGCATGATGTAATTGAAAAATAAGAATATAAAAATTACAATAGTAATAATTATTATTTTTCATAATTACGAATACTATATTTCAAATTATCTTAAAAGATATAACTGTGCATGCTTTTTTGTTTTTTTTAATAGTTATTTGAAAATAACTAAGGGATGTGTATGTGAGCATAAATATAATTTCTGTCATTAATTATTTAAAAATTATAATGATTTCAGATATAGTATGGCTTATTCTTTTTTTAAGTTTCAAACGTCGCTAGAATTTGATGTTAAATGTAGATGTAATCTATTCCTGTTCATAGAATGATAAATCATTTTGAAAGATGAAGAATTGATTGCATGATTCAAAAATTAATCTAATTTAAATTAGATAAATCAAACAAAAATATAAAATACGTTTGATAATTTTGTGGTGATCACTTTTTTGCATGCCATCTTATAATCAACCATATTTATGGTTTCTTGATATACTTCATAGAATATATACTCTTTTTAGTGAACACAAAAGATAGTTTTCAATTGTTTTTATCTAAACATTGGGTTCTATATCATCTCTTATTTAACAAAATAAATTAGACAAAGCCTTATATGTTTTGAAGCATGGTTATATAGATTTGAGGTAAAAATTTGACCGGCTGCACCGATGTATGGGTCCTTCTTTTTTTGGGACTCAAAGATGGGGCAGCAGCCTGCTCCATCGATAAATATAGGTTAGAGTTACTCAAAACCAAAGGTATTGCTTCTCCTTAAGAACTAATAGAATGAGAAAATGAAATTAAATAGCTAATTACGCGGTTTCGAAACAATATTTTTCAATGAGAGGGTAACGTAACTATTTCAAGTTGATTCATTGACCTTCCTAATTTGCAAAAAAAACACACTAGAAATTTAGAAAGAATAAAAAGTTCCCTCACCGAAATTTGAACCCGAGTCTTTTGCTTTCCGGGAAAATGACTTGACCGCTAGACAACATGGCTTCTCAATTTTTTCGAGTTTCAACAAATGAACAGTCGATCTTCTTGTCATCGAGCAATTTGAAGACAAAAAAAAAAACTCGGAAAAAATAAGAAGTTTCCCCACCGGACTCTAAACGTTCTCTAAACGGAATTCGAACCCGAGTTTGCTTTCAAGGCAAACACCTTGACCTGTAGACCACAGGGCCTCTTATTTTTTCGAAGTTTCAACAAGTTGACACCGACGTCCATCTATCAGTCATTGAGCCAATTAGGAAAAAAAAAAACAGAAATTTTCAAAAAGAAAAAAAGTGCCCTGCTGGGTGTCGAACCCGAGTCTTTGGCTTTCCAGGCAAACGCCTTGACTTCTTTCAACGAAACAACACTGACTCCATCTACTCGTGTCTCGTAAGTGGCGCATGCGGCATATACTACGACATTCTGCATAAAATTTCAGATAGTAAATATTATTCTACTTTGTGTCTACGATGCTTTGTGCTGGAGTTATTAGCGTTTGGAGTTGAACAATCAGGATTAAGCGTCAAAAATTATGATCATTATGGCGTCTAAATCCACATGTTTGAAATTACCTACCATTACTAACCGTTACCCACCAAAATTTAAACGTAAGATGGAACTACATCGCAAATACTTTAGTAGGCAAATTCACTGAAAGACTGCTCAACACACACACACACACACACACATCACTCACACTTATCATAAATAAGTCACCTAATATCATTAATAAATTTACATTTGATTTTCAATTAAAAATAAATATGTTGAACAATAAAAAAGTAATTAGGAAACTAATCACGTGAGTAATTAGTAAATCAATCACAAAAGTAATTAGTAAATTTATACTGATTAATTTACCAATTACTTACGTGATTAATTTCTTGCTTACTTTTTTATTGTTCAACATATCTATTTTTAATTGAAAATCAAATGTAAATTTATTAATGATATTAGGTGATTTATTTATCATAAGTGTGAGTGATGTGTGTGTGTGTGTGTGTGTGTGTTGAGCAGTCATTCAGTGAATTCGCCTACAAAAGTATTTGCAACGAGCTCCATCTTACATTTAAATTTTGGTTGGTAATGGTAGGTAATTTCAAACCAGAGAGAAGGCTGAGAGGTCCCACGCCGATAGTTTTATAATTCACTAGTTTTTGCGCCATCTTGGGCTTACTTTTAAAATGTGTACTACGTAGCCAAACATTGAAGATAAAGTCACAGAAAAATGATAATGTAGATTTTTTAAAAATAAAAAATATATAATTTCAATGGAGGGGGAATGGAGTAGGGATATATGTGCAAACATGTAATTGGAATTGAATAAATCCTGAAAAATGAAAACATATTTATCTAACTTTTTTTTCGAACTTATAAACAATTTTCCGTTTCAAAAGATGATAATAAACATAAAGTACAATTAAAATAAATTATTATCAAAAAACTGAGTGCATTTATTTTCCTATTTTTTTCCAAATATTCTTTTTTTTTTTCTTGAAGTATTGAAATAAATTACTTAATATAAATTTACCAATTTTTTATAAAAGATAATATAAATTAACTGTAGACTATAAACAATATAATATTTATATAACAATGTATATATTCGAAATAATAATAACTGAAATGAACTAATCATTGGATAATATCAAAAATAATAGATATACTTATTTTTGTTAAAATAAACAATTTAATTCATATTATTTATGAATTAGTTACTATCAATAAAAACATTAGCTCAAAACTGAATAATCTATCCAAAAAAATTTTTAGTTGTATAATTTAAAAAAAAAAAGTTAACTATATTCGTGGGTCGTTCAGCAAAATATGTCTTTGTTTTATTCTAATCGATCTCATTTCATCTATTACCTTTCTCACTTATTCATTTCGTGTATTCCACCTTGTTGGTTTTTTTTTAAAAAAGCTTGTCGAACTGTTTACATTAAGGTTAAAAGAACAAAAACATATCTTGAGCGCAAAGAACGTTTTCTCTTTTTTTTATGTTCCAAAGGTATTATAATTTTTAACAGCGAATTAATATTAAGTAAGTTCATCATGTCATCATACTCATCAACTGTACCAACATATCGTCGATGCAGTTATATAAATTGTGAAAATAATTGTTTTTCTGGTGTATTTCTGTTCAATTTTCCCGGAGGTGAATCCGAAAAATCAATTGAAAGAA